>MQUG01000245.1:0-209965 GCA_007213375.1 Steinernema feltiae
TTATCTATGACCTGGACGACAACCATTCGGTGTATGCCAGCTACACCGATATCTTTCAGCCGCAGACCGAGAAGGACGGCCAAGGCAAAGGCATTGAGCCTATTACCGGCGAAAACTACGAGTGGGTATCAAGGGTGAGTATTTTGGCGGCGCGCTGAATGCCAGTGCTTCGCTGTTCCAGATCGACCAGCTCAACCGCGCGGCCGAGGTGGCGGATGCAAGCCTGTGCAAGGTCATCCCGGTGGGTAGCTACGGGTGCTATGAAGCGGCTGGCAAGGTGCGCAGCCAGGGCATCGAGTTCGAGATCAATGGTGCGCTGACGCCCAACTGGCAAGTGGGCGCCGGCTATACGTTCGCCCAGGCCAAGTACGAGAAGGATGCCGACAAGGCCAAGGAAGGCCGGCTGTTCGACACCGACCTGCCGCGTCATATGTTCAAGGCCAGTACCACGTTACCAGTTGCAGGGTGATCTGAAGCAGTGGCGTGTGGGGGCCAACCTCTATAGCCAGAGCGCGACCTTCAACAAGGGCAGCAATGTGTTCGGCAACTACCATGTCGAGCAGGAGGCGTATGCGCTGGTCGGGTTGATGGCGGGTTACCAGGTCAACAAGCATCTGGACACGCAGTTGAACATCAACAACGTGTTCGACAAGAAGTACTACCAGGGCATCGCCAGCAACTCCACGTGGAGCCCATATGACGTGTTTGGCGACCCGCGCAACTTGATGGTTACGGCGAGTACAGCTTCTGATGATGCGCCGGGGTCAGCGTGATTGCCGGCATATGCAGATTGACTGATGCACCGTGCATTCAGGCGCTGCGACCGCTTCGCGCTCGATTCGCGGGTCAAGGCCCGCTCCCACGCCCTGCGGGCAGAAGCGGATTATGCATGGCTCGATGATCTGTTTCGGGCCGCCAGGCCGTGGGAGCGGGCTTGACCCGCGATCTGGCGCGCAGCGCCAGCAAAACCTGCACATGCAGTTTGCCTGATACACCGCGTACTCAGGCCTTGCGACCGCTTTGCGCTCGTTCGCCGGCAACGCCGGCTCCTACACCCTTCGGGCAGACTCCGCCTCTGGCCGCCAGGCCGTGGAAGCGGGCCTTGCCCCGCGATCTGGTGCGTAGCGCCAGTAAAACCTGCACATGCGGTCTGCTTGATACACCGCGCCCTCAGGCGTTGCGCTCGTTCGCCGGCAACGCCGGCTCCTACGGCCTGCGGGCAGACTCCGCTTCTGGCCGCCAGGCCGTGGGAGCGGGCTTGACCCGCGATCTGGCGCGCAGCGCCAGCAAAACCTGCACATGCAGTTCGCGTGATACACCGTGCATGTAGCCTCGGGCAGACTCCGCCTCTGGACCGCCAGGCCGTAGGAGCGGGCCTTGCCCGCGATCTGGTGCGCAGCACCAGCAAACCTGTGCACGCGCCCTCAAAGCCCCCCACGCACAACGCTCACGCTTGCAGCGAAACCTTTAGTAAACTCGCCCCACCGGCAATACCGGCCAGGCTCTGCAGAACACCTGCAACCTCCCCGCCATCGCACCGCTTTCAAGCATCTACAGGCCCAGCAGAACCATGAACCGCCAAAAGAAGATCAAGCAGATACTCAAGGCCAACGCCAAGAAGGCCAGCGCCAAGCTGGCCCCCAAAAGCAAACCCAAATACATCTGCAAGGCCGACCGACTGAAGCTGGCTGCAGAAGCCGCCGAAACCCCGACCCCCGCCGCCGAAGGCTGAGCCACACCTGTCACGCAGCGCCCGCCTGCTGCGTTATCCACTCGATGAACGCCTGCACCTGCGCCCGCTTCAAGGCCTCTTTGCGCGTTACCAGGTAGTACGCAAATCGCGACGGCCACGGCCTGTCCAGCGCCACCACCAGCCTGCCGTTGTGCAGATCTTCCTGGCATGGTTGTCCTGCACCAAGGCGATGCCCTGCCCGCTCGCCGCCGCGCGCAGCAGCAACAGGTCTTCATCGTAACTGGCACCGCGCTGGCTACGGCTGTCAGCCTCCACACCATGCGCCTGCAGCCACAGCGGCCAATCCGCTCGCTCGGTGTCGTGCAGCAACGGGTAGTTCAGGCAATCCTGCGGGCTGTTGATCGGCGGCCCCTCGGCCAGCAGCCGAGGGCTGGCCACCGGTAGCAGCACCGGCGCCATCAGCGGGATCGACTCCAGCCCCGGGTACTGGCCCAGGCCATGGCGCAGCGCAATGTCGATGCGCTCGCGCTGAAAGTCCACCAGCCTTGCCGACGCCTCCACCCGCACTTCGATGTCAGGATGCCGGGCACTGAAGTCACCCAGGCGCGGCACCAGCCAGGTGGACGCGAACGACGGCACGGTGCTGATGGTAATCGTTTGCTCGTGGGTGAACGACTCAAGTTCGAGCAGCGCGTTCTCGATCTGCCCAAAGCCCCGCGACAACCCGGGGAAAAGACGTGCGCCGGCATCGCTGAGCTGCACCCCATGCCGCCCCCGTAGCAGCAGCGTGACGCCCAGACGGTCTTCCAGCTGGCGGATCTGCTGGCTGATGGCGCCGGGGTGACGCCCATGTGCTCGGCCGCCGCCTTGAGGCTGCCCAGCCGTGCAGCTTCGGTAAAGGCGCGCAGCGCCAGCAAGGGTAGAACGGCGCCCATGGCGTATTCCCTGGTTTAGAAAATCTAAAGTCAAAGCGCAGGACTAATCGTTTTAGTCCCAGGCAATCACTCACTAGCATGGCACCCACACCACGCAACGAGCATTAGTCTGCCTGAGGTATGTGCCCTGTGTCCGATCCTGACCTGATTCTCTACACCGACAGTTCCCCAAACGGCTTCAAGATCACCATCGCCCTGGAAGAAATGGGCCTGCCCTACAGCCTGCGCCATGTGCGCATCGATGAGGGCGAGCACCAGCGGCCCGAGTTTCTTGCGCTCAACCCGCACGGTCGCATTCCGGTGCTGATCGACCGCGCCACCGGCATCACCCTGTTCGAGTCCGCCGCCATCCTGCTGTACCTGGCGGACAAGAGCGGCCAGTTGCTTGGCCACGACGCCCCCGAGCGCTGGGCATGCATCACCTGGCTGATGTTTCACAGCGCCAGCATGGGGCCGTTGCTGGGCCAGCGCGTGCACTTCGAATGCTTCGACACCGTGCCCAACCCTGCCGCCATCCAGCGCTACAGGACCCTCACCGAAGCCACCTTCGTCACCCTCGATCAGCACCTGGCAAACCAGCCGTGGCTGGGTGGCGCCACCTATTCGATTGCAGACATCGCCACCTTCGCCTGGCTGCATATCGCGCAGCTGGTGGGCTTCGACTTCAGCCAGCAGCCCTGGTTGAGCCAATGGTACGCGCAGGTAGAGCAGCGCCCTGCGGTGCAACGCGGCATTCGCCTGCCCGCCCCTGCCACCGGCCCATGAACCCCGACACCAAGGAACAGGCATGAACACCATGACCCACCCCACTGCACCCGCCGTCACCTGCGGCGCGAACGCCGAAGCCTTCGCCCACCACCCCGGCTACCGGCGCATGTTCGCCGCCGATCACCTGACACTGGGCATCTTTCTGCCACTGCGCTTCTACCAGGGCGACATGGCGGTGCTTCACGCCCAGGCGCAGCATGTGAGCGAGATCGAGCGCCTGGGCTTTGCTGCCGTATGGGTGCGCGACGTGCCCTTGTTCGACCCGGCCTTCGGCGATGCCGGCCAGGTGTTCGACCCCTTCGTGTACCTGGGCTACCTGGCCGCCCATACCCGGCACATCGCGCTGGTCACCGGCAGCGCCATCTTCACCTTGCGCCACCCCATCGACCTGGCCAAGTCTGCCGCCAGCCTCGATCGCCTGTCGGGCGGCCGGTTGGTGATGGGCATCGCGTCGGGGGACAGGGCCGTGGAGTTCCCCGCCTACGGCCTGGCCCATGACCAGCGCGGTGAGCGCTTTGCCCACAGCGTGGACTACTTTCGGCAATTGCTGGCGCAGGGCCCTGCGACCATCCGCTCGCCGCTGGGCCAGATGAACGGCACGCAGTTGCTGCCACAACCGGTCACCGGGCGCATTCCGCTGATCGTGACGGGGTCGTCGCGTCAATCCCTGCAGTGGCTGGGTGAGCAGGCCGATGGCTGGCTGACCTACCCGGACGCCACCCACACGGCGCAGGGCCCACTTCGCCTGGCAGAGAAGGTTCGGGCGTGGCGCTCGCAGATCCCCAACGGCGGGTTTCGCCCGCACATGACCAACGAGTGGATCGACCTGGACGAAGACCCCGACTTCCCGCGCACGCCGTTGCAAGGTGGGTATGTGCTCAAGACCGGGCGCAACGGGCTGATCGCGTTGCTTGGCGAATGGAAGGCAGCGGGCGTCAATCATGCGGCGCTGGGCATTCAGATGGCCCGGCGGCCGGTTGGCGAGGTCATTCAGGAATTGGCCGAAGAAGTGTTGCCGCTGTTCCCCACCTTGCAAGGGCCAGCGCCGCTGGCCCAGGGGTGGTAGCACTTATCTGGCGCAGGGGTAGCCCGTTTCGACAGCCGAGGCCACCGCCTCGGCAAAGTCCAGGTCCGGGTTGAGCGCGGCCACCAGGTCGGCGGTCAACGGGGTGTGGTCGTAGAGTTGCTGCACCGCCGCCAATGGCACGGCCTGTTCGTAGTACCACTGGGCAAACTCCACGTAGCCACTGGCCGGTTCGATCAGCAGCGCCAGAAACTCCACCGAGCCATCGTCGAGGTGGTCCGTTGTGACGTTCGGCGCTGCCACCTTCTGCCAGGCCGCGTCGTCAGGGCTTCTCCAGTAGCAGTAGCTCAGCCAGTCCATGCTGAAAGCCGCTTCGTTGAGAAAGGCGGCAAAGGCCGGCGGCACTTGTTGCTGTACGGCCTCGACGAGACGGCTGTCGCCGGCTAACGGGGATTCATGCGCAATCCCCTTGATGGCCGCGCCGAACGGCCCGAAGTGCACAAACCATTCATCGCCCGAGCCATTGCGCATCGACGCCATTTCCTCACCGTCGAACCAGCTCGCGTTGTAGCTGAAATAGCGGTACTCCCATTCTGGGGAGACGATGGCATCGAGCATGGCCAGGGCCTTGGCGCGCTGGCGCAGCGTGGCGATGTCCGGGAGTGTTGCGGGGTCAAGGGGAATCAAGGCGGGCATGAGTGCTTCCGAAGGTCGACGAATTGAGGTGGCGATGGTGATTCAAGCCAGGCTGACAGTGCCCGCTTCTCCCGTGCGTGTGTCATATGCGACCAGGGCTTGCCGGGTGGCGTCGGCAGTGCAAACGCGCTCGCCATTCGGGTTCCAGACTGCGGACTGGCCTGCACCGATGAAGTTGTCGGCGGGGCCTACGCAGTTTGCCATGATCACGGTCATGCCATGCTTGCGGGCCATTGCCGGGTAATGGTTGCAGGCCAGGTCCACGCCCTTCTGCGACTTGGCCACGCTGGCGAGGTACACCTGGGCACCTGCCGCGGCGGCCTGGTCTGCATGGGCGGGTTGCAAGGATTCATAGCAGATCGCGGGCACCAGAACGTGCCCGCCCTGGCGGAACACCTGCTGCTGGGTACCAGGCGTGAAGAATGGCAGTTCGTCGGCGTGCAGAAGCTGCTTGGAATACACTGCACGTGGCAGCCCTGGCTGGAAGGCGATCATGCTGATCTGGGTGCCCTCCCTCCCCTGGGTTGGCGCACCCACGGCGATGAGCAGGGTGTAGCGATCGCTCAAGGCCTGGAACGCATCGAGGCGGCTGTCGGTGGGCGCCATCGCCAGGCCACCGGCCAGTTCGGGTTCGTAGCCGGTCAGCGAAAGTTCGGGGAAGACCACCGCATCGGCTCCCTGGCTTGCGGCGGCGTGGATAGCGTCGATGTGTTGGGCGAGGTTCTTTTCGACATCCCCCGGGGTGGCCGAGATTTGCGCAGCGATCAGCTTCATTCGAGTCTCATGTCCCTTTGTCGACGCGGGCCTATGCTGCACCAACATTGTTACCTTGGAAAGTGTGCGGTGTTTCAGGCTGATCGCGTCGCAGGTTCTGCTGGCGCTGCGCGCCAGATCGTGGGGCAAGGCCCGCTCCTACAGGCTGGGCACCTGCAACCCGACCTTCACCCGGTCCAGCGCCACAATGGTCTTGAACCAGGTGACATTGGCGTTCTCGGCAAACAACCGCCGCGCCAACGCCTGGTACTCCTGCATGCTGGCCACGGTCAGCACCAGCACGAAATCCACCTCGCCAGTGACGTAGTAGCACTGCTGCACTTCAGGCACCGCAAAGTGCGCCTTCATGGCCTCCAGCGCATCGAGGCTGGTGCGCTCGGCCATCACCTCCACGATGATGGTGATCGGCCGACCCACCGCAGTAGGGTCGACGACGGCGACATTGGCGGTGATGACGCCCCGCTCCTCCATGCGCTTGATGCGCCGTTGCACCGCCGCCGTGGACAGGTTGACCTGCTCGGCCACCAACCGTAGCGGCACGGTGTTGTCGCGCTGCACCAGGTCAAGAATGGCGCGGTCGAACTTGTCCAGCGGCTCAGCCGCTACATCGTGAATGGCCATGGAAACCCTGCGAGAAATTTTCTCGAAAACTACCAGAAATCCGCGCCCCTTTATCTGACGGCGAGAAATATTATCGAGCCCCAGCCTGCAGCCGCAGCCCTGGTCGGGACTCACACAGGATATTGCTCGCATGCTCGCACTGTTTCATCTGTCGCCCGTGCTGCTGGTCACGGCCATGCTGGTGGTGCTGCGCCGCCCACCCGTGCACGCCGCCATCGCCGGTACGCTGCTGGTAATGGTGCTGTGGCTGGTCGGTGCTGCCGATACGTGGCGCCTGGGCAGCCTGGTGGCGGCCGCCCAGGACACTGCCGTGCTGTTTGCCAGCACCGCGTTCGTGATCGTACCGGGGCTGGCCTTCGTGATCTTCATCGAGCGCCTGGGCGTGAACCTGGCATTCAGCCAGTGGGTACGCTCGCTCGGGCTCGGGCGCGGCGACCAGGTGGTGTTCATCGTGCTCGGGCTGGCCCCGTTGCTCGAAGCCATGACCGGCTTTGGCGTGTCGTTGATCGCCACCGTGCCGCTGCTGCTCAGCCTGTTCGACCGCCGGGTGGCGCTGCGTATCGCGTTGGCCGGCATGGCGATCATGCCGTGGGGCACGCTGGGCCTGGCATCGGTGATCGGCGCTTCCCTGGCCCATCTGGACGCTGCGGCGCTGGCAGCCACTTCGGCGCTGACCAGCGCACCGGTGTTTCTCGCGCTCGGGGCGATGGCGCTGTACCTGGCCGAGGTTCGCACCTTGCGCGAATGGACGTTGCTGGGCGCTGGCTGGCTGGTATTCGTGGGGGTGCTCTACAGCAGCAGCCGCGGGTTGGGGCCGGAGGTAGCCGGCGTGGCGGCGGGCCTGGTGAGCGCAGCCGCCGTACTGGCCAACGGGCTGCGGCGCCTGCGCAACCACGGCGGCACACGCGGGGCGCGACAATGGCCGCGCCAGGCGTGGCCTTACCTGGTGCTGATCACCAGCATCGTCGCACTCAAGGCGCTGTGGGCCATCACCGGCTGGCAGAACCTGTGGGTCGTCCAGGGCGCCCAGGTCACCTGGAAGCCGCTTGCCTCGCCGGGCGTGGCACTGATCCTGGTGCTGGTGGGCCTGGGGTTTCACGCGCGAAGCGCACCGTCCCTGCCGGTGCCGGGCACCCGCATCGGCACCGCACTGCTGGCCCGGGCGAAGCGGCCCCTGCTGACGATCTTCTTTTTTCTCGCCATGTCGCAGTTGATGGTCAAGGCCGGCTTTCTGGCGGGCCTGATGCAGCTGCTGACCGGCCTGGCACCGGCCGCCGCCTCGTTGCTGGTCGCCCTGCTGGGCGGGTTGTCCGGCTACATGACCGGCTCGAACGTGGGCGGCAATGCGATCTTCATGCCCGCCATCGCCATGCTGCCCGAACACGGCCGCCTGTTGCTCGCGGCGGTGCAGAACAGCGCGGCGGGGCATGCGGCGCTGGGCTCGCTGTCGATCGTGATGCTGATCCTGGGCCTGGCCAGAACCAGCACCAGTGAAGAAGGCGAACTGGTGCGCTTCGGCTTTGCGCTGGTGTGCCTCAACACCGCACTGGTCGCGCTGGCTGCGGTGTTGCTGAGCGTCTGGCTGGGCTAGTCAGGCAACCACCATCACCACCAGCACCACCCCCAGCAGGGCCAGGTAGCACTTCACATGCAGCGCGTCGGGCATGCGCCCGATCCACGGCGCGGCCAGGCGAATGCCGCACCACGAGCCCAGCACCAGCACGGCCAGGGCACGCACATCGATAAAGCCGGCAAACCAGGGCCCCAGCACTTCGGTGCGCCACGCAAGCACGGCGTAGGCGGCAGTACCGGCAATCGCCATCGGCAGCGACAGCGGGTTGGCCGACGCCGTCGCCACGGCCATGCTCGCCCCACGCCTGCGCATCAGCGGCACGCTCATCACGCTGCCGCCTACACCCAGGAATGCGGCCACGGCGCCCATGCCGACACCGATCACGGCGCTGGCTCGACGGCCCAGCGGGCGCATGCCATCGCTTGTGCTCACGGTAAACCCCGGGCGCAACACGGCATCAAGAATGGTCAGGCCAAGGTAGCCGATGAACAGCCAGCGTATCCACGCCCCTTGCACCTGCGTGGCGGCCCATGCGCCCAGCACTGCACCCAGCGCAACGTAACCCAGCAACGGCCGCACCACAGGCCACTGCAAGGTGCGCGCACGGGCATGGCGCAAGGTCGAAAGGCCTGCGCCGAAGATCATCGCCGCCGTGGAGGTGGCCACGGCGATATGCATCGCGGCCTCGCCGATGGCCGACCCCGGCGCATGGCTCACACTGATAAGGGTGAACAGCAGCGGCACCGCCACAAAGCCGCCACCAAAGCCGAACAGCACAGTCGTCACACCGGCTACCACACCGAACGCACACAGCAGAAACCAGAACATGCATCGCTTCCAACACAAGGGGGAAGCCACACGTTAACGGCCAGACATGTGGCCAGCCCTCGCGAATTGGCCAATAATCCTCGCGTTCCGGCCAAGGTGCTTCACATGCTCAATATTCCGCTCGCCAGCGTCGACGCCGTCGCCCGCCCGGTGCTCGCCATCGGTACCGACTACCCGCCCGACACACTGCTGCCCACCCATGTGCATCGGCGCGCACAGTTTCTGTATGGCATGAGTGGCCTGATGGAGGTCCAAACCCAGGACGGCAGTTGGGTGATTCCGCCCGGTAGCGGGGTGTGGATACCCGCCGGCAAGCCGCACCAGGTGCTGATGCGCGGGGTGAGCACCCGCAGCCTGTACATAGAGCCGGCGCAGCCGGTGCGTGATACCTCGCAGTGCCAGGCCCTGGTGGTCTCGCCCCTGCTCCATCACCTGTTGCTGGCCACGGCGCACGTACCCGCACTGTATGAAACACACGGTCGCGACGGGCATCTGATTCAGTTGGTACTGCACGAGCTGCGCAGCGCGCCGAGCCTGGCGCTGTTCGCACCCTTGCCAAACGACCCGCGGCTGGCCGAACTATGTCGCAACTTCCTGCGCCAACCCCGCATCGACACCAGCGCCGAGTCCTGGGCAAGTGCCCTGCATTGCAGTGCAAGAACCTTCAGCCGCCTGTTCCGCCAGCAAACCGGGCTTTCATTCGGCACATGGCGCCAGCAGGCCTGCCTGATGGCTGCCGTCACCCGCCTGGCGGCCGGCGCCTCGGTCACACGGGTCGCGCTGGAGCTGGGCTACGACAGCCCCAGCGCCTTTTCCAGCATGTTCCACCGCCAATTGGGCGCCCCGCCCAGTGTTTACCTGGCCACGCTCGACCAGTGCGGCCCAGGGCACGCGGTGGTCTAACTCAGGTATTCAGGGCCGGCTTTGGGCCCAGGCGCCAGCCCAGGTTCATGCCGGCCGCCGCCAGCAATATGGCCAGCGCCCCGGCTGCCTGCAGCGCGCTGAGGGGGTGATCGAAGGCCAGCCAGTCGACCAGGATGGCCACCGCCGGGTACAGAAACGACAGGGCGCCGATCAGCGCCGTGGGCAGTTTCTGGATGGCGCCGTACAGCAGGGTCGACATCAGCCCGGTATGCACCGCGCCAATGGTCAGCAGGTAGGCCCAGGCCTGGGGCTGTGCGGTCATGTCCGGCACCTGCGCCCAAGGCCAGAGCATGGCCGCGCCCACCAGCAGTTGCACCAGCACGATCAGGTGCGGCGGCACGCCCTGCAGGCGCTTGGCGATGATCGCCGCAATCGCGTACAGCAAGGCCGACGCCAGCGCGAGCATCACACCTATCAGGTAGTTTTCCCCGGCCGCCCCCGTCTTGGCCGTCACAATCAGCAGCATGCCGACAAACGCCAGGCCCAACCAGCCGGCACCACTGGCCGAAATCCGCTCGCCGAACAGCAGCACGCCCAGCCCCACCAGCATGAAGGGTTGCGTGTGGTAGACCACCGTGGCCACCGCGATGGAGGCCTGGCTGTAGGCGCTGAACAGCAGCAGCCAGTTGCAGGCCAGCGCAACGCCACCCAGCAGCATCCACCCCCACTGCGCGCGGGTCGGGCGCAGCATGCCAAACACCCCCAGCGCCCAGCACGCCAGGGCCATCACGGCGGCGCCGAACAGGCAGCGCCAGAACACCATCGACGAAGGTGACTGGCCCGACTGCACCACGAACCAGCCGACAGTGCCAGAAATGCACATGGCGGTGACCATTTCGAGGGTGCCGCGTGAACGTGCATTCATGGCGCGCGGTGTCCCGTCGAGGTAAAAACAGAAGGCTGTGCCATCGAACAAAATCCATCAAAACGAACAAGTGGGTGCCATAATGTCCGCCGCCCTCTCTCCCAGTCAACTCATAACGAACAAATGACCATTATATCGAACGATGCGCCGATCATGATTCTGGCCCAGGCCATCAGGCGCGAGCGCTTGCAGTCGGGGATGTCCGTCAGCGATCTGGCGCGCCGCGCCGGCGTGGCCAAATCCACGCTGTCGCAGCTGGAGTCCGGCCTTGGCAACCCCAGCATCGAGACCCTGTGGGCGCTGGCCACGGCACTGGGCATTCAGGTCACGCGGTTCTTCGAGCAGCCGGCGCAGACGGTCACGGTGATTCGCGCAGGCGAAGGTGCGGCGCTCAAGGCCGACGACGCCGACTACGCGGCGACCCTGCTCGCCGACTGCCCGCCCGGCATACGCCGGGACCTGTACCGCGTGCACGCCCAGCCCGGGCAGCCGCACCATTCCCAGGCGCACCCGGCGGGCACTTTCGAGCATGTATTCGTGTGCCAGGGGGCCGCCAGCGCAGGCCCGGCCAGTGCACCGGTGCTGTTGCATGCCGGCGACTACCTGCGCTACCCGGCCAACCAGCCCCATGTGTTCGAAGCCTTGGAGCCCGATACCGTTGCTGTCATGCTGATCGAGCACAGCTGAAGCAACTGCCTGCCCTATCCCTCAGGACCCCCACCCCCATGACCAACCACAGAATCGAGCTGTCAAACGGATGGATCGCCGAGTTTGCCAACCAGGGCGAGTTCCGCATGGATGCCGAAGGCTGGAACCTGGTGCTGCACGGGCCGCAGGGGCAATCCATCCAGTACTTCAACGACCAGATCGTGCTGGTGAACGATGACGACGGCACGCAGGCCAAGGCGTGCCTGCAGCTGTCGGAGGATGGCGTCTACGGTTACCTGAGCACCTCGGTGGGCACCGGCTGGGTGATCGACTTTGCCCGTGGCATGCTTGCCCCGCACCGGGTGGATATTCGTCACTACCACGACGGCTACGACGAGAGCATCGCATTGACCGAGCAGCCGGCCTTCCAGCGTGCACGCCAGTACATTCAAGTGAAGGGGCGATTCGTGTACCTCACCTTCCCGTTCATCCGCGAGGCGGAGTTCCCCAAGGTGTGGGAGCAGTACGTGGCGATTCCGTCGGCGCCAGCTGGACGAGCTGTACTTTCGCAATTGAACCCTGCCGCGTGCCGGCGCCCTAGGCACCTGCCGCAGCCAGGTTGCCGGGGTCGCCCTCGGCCAACAGCTGCGCCATGCGTTCACGCGCCGCTGCGTTCGGCAACACCCCGGTGGTCATGCCTTCCAGCACGGTTTCGCCCTGCGCGTTGACGATGCTCAACTGCGCCCGCGCATGCCCGCGCTCGTCTTTGTCCACGATCAGCCAGTGGCAGGTGATTGCATCGCCGGCATACACCGGCCGCTTGAACTCGAAGCTCATGCTGGTCGCCAGCCAGCCGATCTGCCCGCCGATCTCGGTCACCAGGCTGGCCGTCAGCAGGCCATGGGAAATGATCGACCTGAACCTGCGCAGTTCGGCCGAGGCGGCATCGTAGTGCACGGGGTTGTAGTCCCGCGAAAGCTGCGCAAAGCAGCGGATGTCCTCATCGGTGAAGCACCGGGTCACGCTCAGTTGCGCCCCCACCTCCAGGCCCTGTACGGC
This sequence comes from Steinernema feltiae, assembly GCA_007213375.1. Lineage (NCBI taxonomy): Eukaryota > Metazoa > Nematoda > Chromadorea > Rhabditida > Steinernematidae > Steinernema > Steinernema feltiae. The sequence continues at coordinate 12,409 of MQUG01000245.1, forward strand.
CCGTGCTCTCAAGCTCTTCATGGCACTCCCCCTGTCCGATTGCCGCGTACATTCTGCCTACCTGGGTAACTGCCCGCCCAGCAGCACCAGCGCGATGATGACCATCGCCGCCCCCGACACCCGGCTGACCCACAGCGCCGCCGCAGGCCGCGCGCCCAGCACGGCCTGCGATCCAAAGCCCACCAGCAGGTAGATCACCCCGCAGCTGAGCGCATGCACCAGCCCCAGCGCCACGATCTGCAGCGGTACCGGCCACGGCGCCGTGGCGTCGGTGAACTGTGGCAGCAATGCCAGAAACAGCAGGAACACCTTGGGGTTCAGGCCGCTCACACACAGGCCCTTCACCGCCCAGCGCTGCCACGCACCGGCTACCTGCACCTGGTCCGCCTGGGGCACAGTCGGGTGCCGCAGCATGCCGATGCCCAGCCATAGCAGGTACCCGGCCCCGGCCACCGTCAGCACCGACAGCGCAAACGGATGCCCCGCCACCAGCGTGCCCACCCCGGCGGCGACGATCAGTGTCGCGATCAGATGCCCCGACAACAGCCCGGCCACGGCGGGCAATACCACCCGCCCCTTCAGCCCGGCCGATATCGCATAGGCCCAGTCCGCACCCGGCGTGATGATGAACAACATCGACACCGCCCAGAACGCCACGAAAACACTCAGGGTCATGGCGCTACCCACGTCAGGGATGTGTACACGGTTGGCTGCATCGTCCTGCTCCACAAGCAAATTGGTGCAGGGAACAATAATGAAATCTTGCTAGAATTTTCTTTCGAAGATAATCGCGACATAGGCCAATAGGGGGAGATCCTTCCAGATGGACCGCATCGACCGGAACATTCTTGCCGAACTGCAAAAAGACGGGCGCCTTTCGATCACCGAACTGGCCGAGCGGGTGGGGTTGAGCCTCTCCCCCTGCCACCGGCGGGTGCGTGCCCTGGAAGAATCGGGGGTGCTGCTGGGCTATCGGGCGAAACTGGACCCCATTGCCCTGGGCCTGACCTTTTCCGCCATGGTCTTCGTCACCCTTCGCGAGGGCGATCGCACGGCGGTCGAGGCGTTCGAGAACGCGCTGGTGGCGTTGCCACAGGTGGTGGATGCGCAGCGCCTGTTCGGCGAGCCGGACTACCTGCTGCACGTGATCACCCAGGACCTGCCGGCCTTCCAGCGGCTCTATGATGAAAGCCTGTCGTCGCTGCCCAACGTGCAGCGGCTCACCTCCACCCTGGTGATGAAGCGCGTGGTGCAGGACCGGCCCTTGCCGTTGTAACCTCGCCGCCCGCCTTCACCCTCACTCAGGAGCACCACTATCCACCGCACACCCAACGAACCCTGGCAAGGCGACCTGTGGCTGGCCACCGACTACTGCCTGGTGGCCGGGCAGGTCGGGCAAACCCAGGCCCACGCCCACTATGCCCACCAGGTACTGATCGCCTGCGCTGCCCCGGTGCAGGCGTCGATCCAGGGCCAGGTCGAGTGCGGGCCGCTGCTGCTCATTGCCTCCGGCCAGCCGCATGCGATTCTCAGCGAGCAACCGGCGATCACGCTGTTTGCCGAGCCATTGGCTTTCGAACTGCCGGTGCTGCGCCAGCTCTGCGAAGACGCCGGCGCAGACCTGGAGGGCCTGAACCAACGCTTGCGCGCCCTGCCCCGGCGCCCTTTGCATCCGCGCCTGGCCACCGCCTTGCAACGGGTGCGTGCACTGGATGAAAACACCCTGCCCGCCGCGCAGCTGGCCAGTGAGGCGGCGCTGTCGCTCAGCCAGCTGGAGCGCCTGTTCAGCGGTCAACTGGGGCTGTCGGTGCGCCGCCTGGTGTTGTGGCAACGCCTGCGCGTGGCCTTGCAGCTGGCACTGGGCGGTAGCAGCCTGACCGAGGCAGCCACCTGCGCAGGCTTTGCCGACTCGGCCCACCTGTCACGCAGCGTGCGCCAGCAGTTCGGCATCCGTGCCGACCGTACCCTGCGCCACCTGCGCCTAAGGCTGCTGGACTAGCGCACGGCTCAGGGCATCGGGCAGTACGGCAGGTGGATGCTCGGGCTGGTCGCGGCGAAAGGGTTGGCGCAACTGCGCGCCGTAGCCCACCGGGTAGTCCGGAAAGTCGCCGATACCCAGGTCGTCGTCCGCCAGGTGATAGTGCGGCAGGTGCAAGGCGGTACCCAGCAGGCGGTCCCAAACGCTGAAGAACAGCGCGAAGTTCACATCCCCCGTGGTGCCGTACTTGAGGTGATGCAGCCGGTGCACCGGCGCCCAGGCAAACACATGGCGCAGCCAGCCGATGCGCATGTCGACGTTGCTGTGCTGCAACAGCAGCTGGATGGATATGCTGAACGCCAGCAAGGCCGCCACATCCAGCGGCAACCCGCACAGCAGCAAGGGCAAGGTGCCGCCCAGCGCTTCGAGCATCTGGTGCAGCGGGTGCTTCATCAGCCCGTTGAAGCCGTACATTCGGGTCACGCTGTGATGCACGGCGTGCAGGCGCCACAGCAAAGGCAGGCGGTGGCTGGCGTAATGCACCAGGGTGATGCCCAGGTCTGCCACCGGCAACGCCAGCAACAGCTGCAGCGCCAGCGGCCAGTCGCTCGGCCACAGGCCGGTATCGGGCAGCACCAGGGCAATCAGGGGGATGGCGGCAATGCCGGCCGCGTTGAGCGCCTCGTTCACCCCGCGTGAATCACGTCCCGGGTGCCATCGCCCTGGCTTACATTCCAACGCTCGCGATAGGGCCACAGCCGCTCGCACAGCATCGACACGCCAATCGCCAGCAACAGCAGAACCGGCAACCAGCCAAGGCTTGCGCCCTCGTCCAGCAGCCACACGGCCGAGCCGACGAATCCAAGGAAAAATACAGGGGCGTACAGGGTTCGCATCGTGAAACTCCAGGCAGGTCAGAGCCTGGAGTTTCGTGTAGCCGCAGCCTGCTCCGCTTGAACAAACGGCGCATCTTCAGCCTGGGGGAAAGGCCGGTCAGCCCTGGCAGAAGCGAATGCGATTGCCGAACGGGTCGTACACCTCAAGCACCTTGCCCCAGCCCTGCTCGACGATGTCCGGGCGGCCATAGCCGTAGCGCTTGGCAAGCAGCTCGTCGCGCAATTGCTCGATGTTGTGCATGGGGATGAACACCGTCGAGCCAGGGCTTGCGTCGCCGTGGTGCTCGGACAGGTGCAGTTGCAGCCCATTGCGTACGATGCCCAGGTACAGCGGTAGGTCGGCTTCGAAGCGGTGCTCGAACTCCACGCTGAAGCCCAGGAAGTCGAGGTAGAACTCGCGCGCCTTGGCTTCGTCGAACATGCGCAGGATGGGAATAGGCTTGTCGAAGCTCACTTCGCTTGCAGAGGTGTCGGGGGCAAGCAGGGCCGAGGCGGTGTTCCAGTCCTTGTGGCCCAGCTGCTGCGCCACCAGCTCCAGTGCGCCGGAGTGGGTCAGCGGCGGGTTCTGCGCCTGCAGGGCGGTACGCAGACGCTTGGCCATCTGTTTGGCCTGTTCGATCGAGATCATCATGTGCTCCTGGTGCCGAGGCAGTGTGGGGCTCGCGTTGCCAGGCCTCGACGTTCAAGAGAATGATCGCGTCAGGGGTAACTGCAATGCTTTCACCTTTCCCAACGGGAGCGAGCGGCGGGCAGCATCGGCCCCGCCGATCATACACAGCCAGGGTGGCACATGGAAACGCGGCCCTCAGCGCGTTGGCGAATCCCCGCGCCCGATGCGCTTGCCGCCCTGCTGCCCCACCTCCTGCGCCTGGCCGTCGCGCTGCTTGCCCTGGCGCGCCTGGCCCACCAGCCGCGCGATCAGCGGGCCTTCGGGCAGATGACGCCAGAAGCGCCCCGGCATGTGCTGGCGCATGGCGTCGGGGTTGACCCGTGCCGGGTTGAAGGTGTGCCGGTAGTAGGTGCGCCACAGCTCGGCGCCAGGGTCGTCGGCGTGGCAGGCCCACTGGCGCCATTGCTCGGGGCAGTGCCGTCGGTAGTCCAGGGTGCTGCCATCGAAACGGATGCCATCGCGTGGCGTGGCGATCAGCCAGCGCTGGCGGCCAGCCGGTCGGCAAAGTGGCCGCTGGCGCTTTGCAGAATGTCGTGGGCCGGTTCATGGAAGGCCACCAGGTCCAGTTGCAGTTGCTCGGCCAGTGCCGCCGGCAATGGCACGAAGCGCACGAAGGCATGCAGGTGATGGGCCTCGCGGCTGACCTGCTTGATGCGCCGCTGCAGCTCGCTGCCCAGCCGGTCGCCCGCCAGCATGGCGGTGCGGTCGCCATGGGCCACGCGCCACAGCACTTCATACAGCAGGTTCCAGCGCTGCTCGCCACGGTAGCGGGCAGCCTGCTCAAGTTGATCCAGCAAGGCGGCCGGCACCCGTGTGCGAAACGGCCCGGGCCCTGCGGCAATACCGCCGGCACCGCCAGCAGATCGTGCACCGGGCCGTGGGCCCACACCACCTCGGTGGGGTCGATGCCGTGGCCCAGCAGCACGCGGGCCTGGTCGCGCCAGGTGTCGAAGTGCTCGTCGCAGTCCAGCGCGATCATCCCCACAACCCCATCTGCACCGGTGCCTGCGGCTCGCGCAGGCGTTCGCGCAGCAGGCCGCTGCGGGTTTCCGACTGGGGCGGACGATAGTCGCTGGTGACGATGAACGGGCGCGCCTTGTCCAGCACGCAGCGCAGCTGGATCAGGTCGTCATAGCGAATGCGCCGTTCACGGCGCAGCGCCACCAGGCGTTGCACGCTGCGCAGCCCGATGCCGGGAATGCGCGCCAGCAGCGCCGGCTCGGCGCGGTTCACATCCAGCGGAAACACCTCGCGGTTGGCCAGGGCCCAGGCCAGCTTGGGGTCGATGTCCAGCGCCAGGTTGCCCGCGCCGCCCAGCAGTTCGCCGGCCTTGTAGCCATAGCCGCGCATGAGAAAGTCCGCCTGGTACAGGCGGTGCTCGCGCAGCAGCGGCGGCGCGGCCAGGGGTACGCTGGTGGGGCTGTCGGGGATCGGGCTGAACGCCGAGTAGTACACACGCCGCAGGCCATAGCCCTGGTACAGCGATTCGGCATTGCCCAGGATGGTGTGGTCGTCGGTGGCATCGGCGCCCACGATCATCTGGGTACTCTGCCCGGCAGGGGTGAAGCGCGGTGCGTTGACTTCACCGGCCACCGCCTGCTGGCCGTGGTGGATGGTGCCCATGGCCTGGCGAATGGTACGCACCTGCTTCTCCGGCGCCAGGCGCTGCAGGCTGGCTTCGGTGGGCAGCTCGATGTTCACGCTGAGGCGGTCGGCCAGCCGCCCGGCCTGCTCGATCAGCAGCGGGTCGGCGTCGGGGATGGTCTTGAGGTGGATGTAGCCGCGAAAGTTGTGCTCTTCGCGCAGCAGCTGCGCCACGCGAATCAACTGTTCCATGGTGTAGTCGGCGGAGCGGATGATGCCCGAGCTGAGGAACAGCCCGCTGATGCAGTTGCGCCGGTAGAAATCCAGAGTCAGGCGCACCACCTCCTCAGGCGTGAAGCGTGCCCGCGGCACGTTGCTGGAGCGGCGGTTGACGCAGTACTGGCAGTCGTAAAGGCAGAAGTTGGTCAGCAGCACCTTGAGCAGCGACACGCAGCGCCCGTCGGGGGTGTAGCTGTGGCAGATGCCCATGCCATCGGTGGCGCCCAGGCCGTCGCGACCGCGCGAGCTGCGCTTGGGGGCGCCGCTGCTGGCGCACGAGGCGTCGTACTTGGCGGCATCGGCCAGGATGCCGAGCTTGGCGATGAGCTGCATGGGGTCCACCTCGATACTGATTATCCATACAGTATTCGCAGTTCGCCACGCATGCAAGCGCAGCCTGTCGACCGGGCCGCTGCGGCCTTCATGAAAAAATCTTCATGAACGCTGCGCCCGCTAACCGGGGAACCTCGGCGCACCCTCGCCCGCCTGCGGACAACCGGCCTTGAGGCACCGCAGCAGCTTGCGTAGGATCGCCGTTCATTCACGCCATCGCGCCCGTTCACTGCCTGCTCCCAGGCCGGTGGTGTATCCGTTTTCCGCAAGAGCCTGCACATGCCCCAGCCTATCCCCCTCAAGGACCACGAGAAAGAAACGCACCTGGTCAACCGCAGGCTGATCGCGTGTGCGCTGCTGGTACTGGTGCTGGTGGCGGTGCTGGTGGGGCGGCTGTACGTGCTGCAGGTGGTGCAGCACGACTACCATGCCGCCGTGTCGCAGAACAACCGCGTGCACGTGCTGCCCATCGCCCCCGAGCGCGGGCTGATCTACGACCGCAACGGCGAGGTGCTGGCCGACAACAAGCCCAGCTTCAACCTCACCATGACCCGCGAGCGTGCTGGCGACACGCCCAGGGTGCTCGACAGCCTGGTGCAGATCCTGGGCCTGGGCGAGGAGGACCGCCAGGGTTTCGAGAAGGACCTGCGCCGTGGCCGCAAGCCGTTCGAGCCGGTGACGCTGATGTTCGGCCTGAGCGAAGAGCAGATCGCCCTGATCGCGGTCAACCAGTTCCGTCTGCCGGGGCTGGACGTGGAGCCGCAGTTCATTCGTGAATACCCCATGGGCGCGCACTTTGCCCACTCGGTGGGCTACGTGGGGCGCATCAACGAGAAAGAAGCCAAGACCCTCGATGCCACCGAGTACCGTGGCACCCAGTCCATCGGCAAGACCGGCATCGAGCACTTCTACGAGGCCCAGCTGCACGGCCAGGTGGGCTACGAAGAGGTCGAGACCAACGCCCAGGGCCGCATCATGCGCGTGCTGCGCCACCACGACCCGGTGCCCGGCAAGAACATCACCCTGAGCCTGGACGCGCACCTGCAGCTGGCCGCCGAAAAGGCCCTGGGCGATCGCCGTGGTTCGGTGGTGGCGCTGGACCCGGCCACCGGCGAGGTGCTGGCGATGGTCAGCAACCCCAGCTTCGACCCCAACCTGTTCGTCAAGGGCATCAGCTTCAGGCAGTACGCCGAGCTGCGCGATTCCATCGACCGGCCGCTGTTCAACCGCGTGCTGCGCGGCCTGTACGCCCCGGGCTCGACGATCAAGCCCGAGGTGGCCATCGCCGGCCTCGACAGCGGCGTGATCACCCCGGCCAGCCGGGTATTCGACCCCGGCTACTACGAGCTGCCCAACTACGACCACAAGTACCGCAACTGGAACCGCAGCGGCGACGGCTGGGTGGACATGTACAGCGCCATCATGCGTTCCAACGACACCTACTTCTACGACCTGGCGCACAAGCTGGGGGTCGAGCGCCTGCACGACTACATGAGCGAATTCGGCCTGGGCCAGAAGGTCTCGCTGGACATGTTCGAAGAGTCACCCGGCCTGATGCCCTCGCCCGCCTGGAAGCGCGCCAACCGGCGCCAGGCCTGGTACCCCGGCGAAACCCTGATCCTGGGCATCGGCCAGGGCTACATGCAGGTCACCCCGCTGCAACTGGCGCAGGCCACCAGCCTGCTGGCCAGCAAGGGCGTGTGGCACCGCCCGCACCTGGCCATGAGCATCGGCGACGAGCCGCCGGTAGACCCCAACCCCATGCCCGACATCGTGCTGCATGACCGCCACGCCTGGGACCAGGTCAACCAGGGCATGCAGATGGTCATGCACGCCCCGCGCGGCATCGCCCGCGCCGCCGCTGCCGGGGCGCAGTACCGCATCGCAGGCAAGAGCGGCACCGCGCAGGTGGTGGCGATCAAGCAGGGGGAACGCTACAACCGCGACAAGACCCTGGAGCGCCACCGCGACAACGCGTTGTTCGTGGGCTTTGCCCCCGCCGACCACCCGAGCATCGCCATCGCGGTGATGATCGAGAACGGCGAGGCCGGTGGGCGCGTGGCCGGGCCGGTGGTCCGGGAAATCATGGACGCCTACCTGCTGGACGAACAAGGCCACCTCAAGCCCCAGTACGCCGGCAACGCAGCACCCGCCGCGGTGCCCCATACCTGAAAGCGCAACGCCCTGATCGTGCCGACAGCATCTGATTGCATTTGCAATCAGATTGCAGTATCCCTTGCGCTTCTGCCAAGGACCGATCATGGAGCTGCCCCGTGGATTCACTGCCTGCCATCCCCCCTGCCCGACTGGCCGCCCACGCCTGCATTCGCAGCATCGAGGCCGGCCTGCCGTCGACCGGCGCAGCGTCGCACTCGCCGCTGTTGCAGATTTTGCAGACCGTGCACCGCATCGAGCACGACCCGGCCGTGGCGGGCAACCTGTGGGTGATCAATGATCGCGCCGACAGCGCGAGCGAGGTGGTCAGCCCCTGGGGCATCTGGTTTCGCCAGCAGGCGCCCAGCCGCGAACGCCCGCTGATCTACCTCACCCAATCGCCGAGCTCGGCCCGCGTGTCGATGCTGGCCGAGCAGATCGGCCACCGCGGCATCGTGTTCAACGACCTGGAATCGGCCGCCTCGCGCTGGCCCAAGGGCGCGCACCCGTGGCTGCCGTTGTGGCTGTCGGCCAACGCCCAGTGCCGCCCGTACGACCCCGCCAGCGCTGCCGAGGCCCAGGCCATCCTGCTGGCGGCGCTGGACGAGCTGTACGTACAGGGGCGCCACGGCTTCTACTACATGACCCTGCACGACCAGCCGCCGGCAGCCGATGAACCGGCACACGACGATTGCAGCGATGCATTCCTGGGCATGTACCCGTTGCAGCCCACCAGCGCTGCCCGCCCCAGGTACGCCTGCTGGGCGCCGGCGCCATGCTCCGGGAGGTACGCGCCGCCGCGGTGCTGCTCGACACGCACTGGGGCATCGCCAGCCAGTTGTGGAGTTGCCCCAGCTACACGCGCCTGGCCCGTGACAGCGACGATGCCGCGCGCTGGAACCGCCTGCACCCCGAGGCCGCGCCACGCAAGAGCTACCTGCAGTACTGCCTGATGTCGGCCAGCACGCCGGTGATCGCCGTGACCGGCTATGCCCAGCACATCGCCGACCAGCTTGCCCCGCATGTCACGGCGCCCTTCACCGCACTGGGCGCCGACAGCCTGGCGCCGGGCAACTGCCTGGATCGGCGCTGGATAACCTTCAGCGCGTTGCAGGCACTGGCCGGCCAGGGCCTGTTCGACACCCAGGCGCTACCCGCCGCACAGGCCCGGCTGGGCCTAGGCGAATGACGCCCGGGCCTTGAAGCTCGACTGTTCCAGCGCCTGGGCGAACAGCGCCTGTTGCTCGGGCGTGAACTGGCTCAGAAACAGCTCGTCCACTGCCTGCTTGTACACCGCCCACATGCGCTTGCGCAGCGCCTTGCCGCTGTCGGTGATGCACGCCAGGGCGCCGCGCCCGTCGCCCGCGACCTTCTTGCGCACCACATGCCCTTCGGCCTCCAGGCGGTCGACCAGTCGGGTCAGGTTGTAACGCTCGATGGCCATCACATCGGCCAGCTCGTGCATGCGCCGGCAGCCATCGGGGCCGCTCTCGATGCCCCACAGCGCGTCATACCAGGCGTACACGGGCAGGCCCTGGTCGGCCAGGCGGCGTTCGATTTCGCGAATCAGGTTGCGGTGGGCGCGAATGAAGCTGAACCAGAGGTCAGCGGTGGGTGCAGCCATGAGGGTTCCTCGGGTCAAAGTTATTGCATTTGCAATCATACGGGGCGCATGCCTAGAATCAATTGCAAATGCAACTACTACCCGGCAGGCCTGCCGGCACTGCCCGCCACAACCCCGCAGGAGGATTACCGATGCAACAGCAGCCCCCTCTGTTGAACGACCCAGATCCCGAGCAGACCCAGGAATGGCTTGAGTCCCTGGCCACCGTTGTCGAGGTGGAGGGGCGCTCGCGGGCGCACTTCCTGATCGACCAGATGCTGGACCTGGACGTGTCGCTGCACGGCGACTTTCGTGGCCGCGTCAACACCCCCTACGTCAACACCATCGGCCCCGAGCGCGAACTGCCCTACCCCGGCGACCTGGCCACCGAGCAGCGCCTGAATGCCTATATCCGCTGGAACGCACTGGCCATGGTGCTGCGCGCCGGCAAGCATTCGGGGGTGGGCGGGCATATCGCCACCTACGCCTCGGCGGCGGTGCTGTATGACGTGGGCTTCGACCATTTCTTTCGCGGGCGCACCGCGCAGTTTGCCGGCGACATGGTGTACATCCAGGGCCACTCGGCGCCGGGTATCTATGGCCGGGCCTACCTCGAAGGGCGCCTGAGCGAAGCGCAGTTGGACAACTTTCGCCGCGAGACCGACCGCGATGGCGTGTCGTCCTACCCGCACCCGCGGCTGATGCCCGAGTTCTGGCAGTTTCCCACCGTGTCCATGGGCCTGGGGCCGATCACCGCGGCCTACCAGGCGCGCTTCATGCGCTACCTCGAAGACCGCGACCTCACCCCACGCCAGGGCCGCAAGGTGTGGGCGTTTCTCGGTGACGGCGAAATGGATCAGCCCGAGTCGCTGGCGGCCATCTCGCTGGCCGGGCGCGAAAAACTCGACAACCTGATCTTCGTGGTCAACTGCAACCTGCAGCGCCTGGACGGCCCGGTACGTGGCAACGCCAAGGTGATCCAGGAATTCGAGAGCCTATACCGTGCTGCCGGCTGGAACGTGATCAAGGTGGTGTGGGGCAGCGGCTGGGATGCGCTGCTGCCAGGGACAGCAGCGGCATCCTGCGCCAGCGCATGATGGAGTGCGTGGACGGCGAGTATCAGACCTACAAGTCGCAGAACGGCGCCTACGTGCGCGAGCACTTCTTCGGCAAGTACCCGGAACTGCTGGCGATGGTCAGCGACCTGAGCGATGACGACATCTGGAAGCTGGCTCGCGGCGGGCACGACCCGGTCAAGGTGTACAACGCCTACGCGGCGGCCGTGCGTCACACGGGGCGGCCAACGGTGATCCTGGCCAAGACCGTCAAGGGCTTCGGCATGGGCGAAGCCGGCGAAGGCCAGAACATCAACCACCAGTTGAAGAAGATGGGCGACGAGGCGGTCAAGGCCTTCCGCGACCGCTTCGGCCTGGACCTGAGTGATGAGCGCCTCGGCGAGATCCCCTACCTCAAGCCCGCCCCCGACAGCGCCGATGCGCGCTACCTGCAGGTGGCCCGTGATCGCCTGGGCGGGCATGTGCCGGCGCGCCAGGCCAGGGTCGAGCCGTTGCAGGTACCGGCCCTGGAGGCCTTCGACAGCCAGCTCAAGGGCACCGGTGACCGTGCCATTTCCACCACCATGGCGTTCGTGCGCATTCTCGGCACCCTGCTCAAGGACCCGCAGGTCGGCCGCCTCGTCGTACCGATCGTGCCCGACGAATCACGCACCTTCGGCATGGAGGGGCTGTTCCGCCAGATCGGCATCCACTCCCATGTGGGCCAGCTGTACACGCCGCAAGATGCCGGCACGCTCAGCTACTACAAGGAGAGCACCGACGGCCAGATCATGCAGGAAGGGCTCAACGAGTCCGGCGCCACCTCGTCGTGGATTGCCGCCAGCACCGCCTACGCCAACCATGGCGTGATGACCCTGCCGTTCTACATCTTCTATTCGATGTTCGGCTTCCAGCGAGTGGGCGACCTGCTGTGGGCGGCGGGCGATGCGCGCGCACGGGGGTTTCTGCTGGGCGCCACCAGCGGGCGTACCACGTTGATGGGCGAAGGCTTGCAGCATGACGACGGGCACAGCCACGTGATGTCGGCCACCGTGCCCTGCTGCGTCTCCTACGACCCCACCTATGCCTACGAGCTGGCGGTAATCATCCAGGACGGCATGCGCCGCATGTATGCCGAGCAGGAGGACGTGTACTACTACATCACCGTGCTCAACGAGAACTACGCCCACCCCGCCATGCCCGAAGGCGCAGAGCAAGGCATTCTCAAGGGGCTGTACCGCCTGCCGGTGGAAAAACCGCTGCAGGGCGAGCGGCATGTGCAGTTGATGGGCAGCGGTTCGATACTGAACGAGGTGCTGGCGGCGGCGGATATTCTGCAGCGTGATTTCGGCGTCAGCAGCGAGGTGTGGAGCGCCACCAGCCTGACCGAGGTGCGGCGCGAGGCGCAGGCGGTGGAGCGCTGGAACCTGCTGCACCCGCTGCAGGCGCCGAAGACGCCGTATATCGAAACGCTGCTGCAGGGGCATGCGGGGCCGGTGGTGGTGGCCACGGACTACATGAAGATCCATGCCGACCAGATCCGGCCGTGGATGACCGGAAGGCGTTTCGTGGCCTTGGGTACCGACGGCTTCGGCCAGTCGGACACCCGCGAGGCGCTGCGCCGGCATTTCGAGGTGGACCGCCAGTTCATCGTGCTGGCGGCGCTGAATGCGCTGGCGGCGGACGGGGTGATCGAGCGCGAGGTGGTGGCCGGGGCGATCGAAGCGCTGGGCATCGACCCTGGCAAGGTTGATCCGGCTTCAGTCTGATAGATCGCGGCGTACTCATCGCGGGTCAAGCCCGCTCCCACAAAGGCCATGAAGATCCCTGTGGGAGCGGGCTTGACCCGCGATGGGCTCACCTTGCCTGCGGCGCCTTACTGCCCGCCCCCAGCTCATCCTGGGTCAGTATCGCCTTGGCCAGGTCTTCGTCACTGGCCTGCAACCCAGGGTTCTGCTGACGGATACGCTGCAGCATGACTCCAGGTACACACCGCGAATTTCGCCGCCGCTGGCGATGAACGTCGAAGCATCATCGCGCGCCGGAATCACCAGCTTGTCGTCCTTGAAGGTCGAGTACAACGAGGCGGAAACCCGGCGGAGGTGGCGACATCGCGACCATCCACACGGGCCAGGGCCGTGCCCAAAGGCAGGCAGAGCACAAGGGAAGAAACCAGCAGTAAACGGCGCATGACGATGCCTCCGTGATGGGGGGGAACCTACATTCATTAGGATAGGCCCCCAGGCCAAGAGTTCCGCCAATATCCCTACCCGCCACCGAAGCCGCCATGCTGGCTATATTGAAACCCTGGTCCCCATTCCCGAGCGTGACGAGAGGTGAACATGTACACCATTGGCTATGCAGCGCAGCACCGCGAAGCACCGCTGGCACCCTTCAAGTTCGAACGCCGCGCCCTGCGCCCCAACGACGTGGCGATGCAGATCCTGTATTGCGGCGTATGCCACTCCGACCTGCACCAGGCCCGCGACGACTGGGGTTTCAGCCGCTACCCGATCGTGCCCGGCCACGAGATCGTCGGGCGCGTGACCGAGGTGGGCAGCCAGGTCACCCGCTACAAGGTCGGTGACGCCGTGGCGGTGGGCTGCATGGTCGACTCCTGCCAGCAGTGCGACCAGTGCCGCAAGGGCGAGGAACAGCTGTGCCGCGAGAACAACACGCAAACCTACAACAGCCTGGACCGCATCACCCGCGAACCCACCTACGGCGGCTATTCCAAGCACCTTGTAGTGCGCGAGGAGTTCGTGCTGCGCGTGCCCGACGGCCTGGACCTGGCCAAGGCCGCGCCGCTGCTGTGCGCCGGCATCACCACCTATTCGCCGCTGCGCACCTGGAATGCCGGGCCCGGCAGCCGCGTCGCGGTCATCGGCCTGGGCGGGCTGGGGCACATGGCCGTGAAGCTGGCGGCGGGCCTGGGTGCCGACGTCACGGTGCTCAGCCGCACCCCCGACAAACTCGATGATGCGCGGGCGCTGGGCGCCGACAAGCTGCTGGTGTCGTCCGACGCCAAGGCCATGGCCGCCGCGCGCTCCAGCTTCGACCTGATCATCGACACGGTGCCGGTGCGCCATGACGTGTCGCCCTACATGTCGCTGCTGGACGTGGACGGCACCCTGGTGATCGTCGGCCAGGTGGGGCCGATCGACGAACAACTGACCGTGCCGTTCATCCTCGGCCGGCGGCGCCTGGCCGGCTCGCCGATTGGCGGGATTGCGCAAACCCAGGAGATGCTCGACTTCTGCGCGAAGAAGAACATTCTGCCGGAGTGTGAAATGATCCGCATGGACCAGATCAACGAGGCGTTCGAACGCATGCAGCGCTCCGATGTGCGCTACCGCTTCGTGATCGACATGGCCTCGCTCGACGACACCAGCGGCGCCTGACGCGCCTCACTCCCCTACCGAACCACAAGGGCCTCCCATGCTGCAGATACTCGGCAAAGCTTCCTCCATCAATGTACGCAAGGTGCTATGGGCCTGCACCGAGCTGGGTATCGCCTTCGAGCGCGAGGACTGGGGCTCGGGCTTCAGGTCCACCTTCAGCCCGCAGTTCCTGGCCCTCAACCCCAACGCCATGGTGCCGGTGATCAAGGACGGCGACTTCGTGCTGTGGGAGTCCAACAGCATCCTGCGCTACCTGGCCAACCAGTACCACGGGCAGCACCTCTACCCCGCCGAGCCCCGGGTGCGCGCACGGGTGGACCAGTGGATGGACTGGCAGGCCACCGACCTCAACAAGTCCTGGACCTACCCCTTCCTGTCGCTGGTGCGCCATTCCCCCGACCATCAGGACCCGAGGCACTGGCGGCGGCATGCAGGCAGTGGACCACCAACCTGCAGATCCTCGACCGCCAGCTCGAATCGACCGGCGCCTACGTCAGTGGCCAGGACTTTTCACTGGCGGACATCGCCATCGGCCTGTCGGTCAATCGCTGGTTCGAAACCCCGCTGGAGCATCCGGATTTTGCAGCGGTTCGGGCATACTACGAGCGTCTGACCGAACGCGAAGGGTTTGTCATCCATGGAAGAAACGGTACCCCGTAACGCCACCGTCACCACCGAAACCTCGGTGCGCCGCCGCTCGCTGCTGGCCGGCTGCAGCGCCCACGCGGTGCACGACGGGCTCACCGACGTGATCTACGTGCTGCTGCCGCTGTGGCAGGCGCAGTTCGGCCTCAGCCTGGCCCAGGTGGGCCTGTTGCGCGGGGCTATTCCGGGATGATGGCCGGCTTTCAGCTACTGGCCAGCCGCGCGGCCCGGCGCTTTGGCCGCGAGCGCCTGCTGGTGGGCGGCACGCTGCTGGCCGGCGTGGCCTACCTGGTCGCCGGCCAGGCCACCGGCCTGGGTGTGCTGCTGGTGGCGCTGATGCTGGGCGGGCTGGGCGCCAGTACCCAGCACCCGCTGGCCTCCTCGATGATCACCGACAGCCACGCGGCGGGCGGCGGGGTCAAGCAGGCGCTGTCGCACTACAACTTCGCGGGCGATATCGGCAAGGCGGTCATTCCGGGCCTGATGGGCGTGCTGCTGGTGGCCGTCAGCTGGCGTACCGGTGCAACGCTGCTGGGCGTGCTGGGTGTGGCTGCGGCGGTGTTGCTGTGGTGGCTGATCCCCTCCCGGGCCCAGGCCCTGGCGGCGGGCGGCAAGGCGCCGAAGCTGGCCACCGGAAACGGCTCGCCGGGCGGCCTGCGTGCCCTGCTGATGCTGGGCATGCTCGACAGCGCGGTGCGCATGGGGTTTCTGACCTTCCTGCCGTTTCTGCTCAGGCTCAAGGGCGCCGGCACCGCCGGTATCGGCCTGGCGCTGACGCTGCTGTTCGTGGGCGGGGCCTTCGGCAAGCTGCTGTGCGGCTACCTGGGCGCACGCATCGGCCTGCTGAAAACCGTCTCGCTCACCGAAGCGGGGACTGCGCTGTTGATCGTGCTGGCGGTGGTGCTGCCGTATTCGGCCACGCTGGTGATGCTGCCGTTGCTGGGCCTGGCGCTGAACGGCACCTCGTCGGTGCTGTATGGCGTGGTGCCGGAGCTGGCGGCTGCCGGCAAGCACGAGCAGGCCTTCGCGCTGTTCTACACCGGCACCATCGGTGGCGGCGCGCTGGCACCGGTGGTGTTCGGGCGGCTGGGGGACGTTACCGGGGTGCCCACGGCGGTGGTGGTGCTGGCGGCCACGCTGCTGTTCACGCTGCCGCTGGCGTGGCGGGTGAACAAGGGCTTGGTGGCAGAATAGAAAAGAAGGCGCGGAAGTCTCGGCGCCTTCCTGGTTTTGTGCGGTGTGTGGCGGGGGTTACAGGGGGGAGATGGTACCCAGTGCTCCGATTGCGAAGGCCAATACCAGAAAGCCGAATACAAAAATTGCCATCTTGCCCATGGGAGCTCCTAACTGAGGGGGTGCGGCTGTCGAAGGCCACATTGTCTGCCCCCTTCTGATCTGGAAACAGATGCAGCTAGCGAGGCAAAAAGCGGATCAGATGAGTTCGGCTCAAAAGCCCAGGCTGGGCGCAACCGTCTACCGCGCCCACCGCCTCGCCCCCGCCACACACAGGATCACCCCCACCGTCACCCCCAGCATCCCCGGGCTGACCTGCTCGCCCAGCAACCCCGCCGCCAAGGCCAGGCCAAAGAACGGCTGCAGCAGCTGCAACTGCCCCACCGCCGCAATCCCGCCCTGGGCCAGGCCGCGGTACCAGAACACGAAACCGATCAGCATGCTGAACAGCGACACATACCCCAGGCTCACCCACGCCGGCAGGCTGATACCCGCGAACGTCGACGGCGCCAGGTACCAGGTCAGCACCAGCATCACCGGCAACGACACCAGCAGCGCCCAGCAGATCACCTGCCAACCGCCCAGCGCCCGCGACAACCGTGCCCCCTCGGCATAACCCAGGCCGCACACCACCACCGCCAGCAGCATCAGCAGGTCACCCTGGGGCGACGCCGCCAAGCCCTGCGACAACGCAAAGCCCACCACCATCAAGCACCCCAGCACCGAAAACAGCCAGAACACCGGGCGCGGGCGCTCGCCCCCGCGCAGCACGCCAAACACCGCGGTGGCCAGCGGCAGCATGCCGATGAACACGATCGAATGCGCCGAGGTCACGTACTGCAAGGCCAGCGCGGTCAGCAGCGGAAACCCCACCACCACCCCAAGCGACACCACGATCAAGGGCATTACCTGAGCCCGGGTCGGGCGCGGTTGCCTGAGCAGCATCAGCAAGGCCAGCGCCAGTACACCGGCAATGGCGGCACGCGCCACGGTGAGGAACACCGGGTCGAATTCCAGCACCGCCAGGCGCGTGGCCGGCAAGGAGCCGCTGAAAATCACTACGCCGATCAGGCCGTTGATCCAGCCACGGGTGGCGTCGTCCAGGGTACGAGGTTTGAGAGTCTGTTCCATTGAAGTCACGCTCGACAGGTTGCAGGGGTAAGGGCACGCTTGCCAAAAACCATGCTAGGGCCGACGATCAGCACAATCAAAAAATCGTCATGGATACATCTGCACATGCCTCGTTCGCGCTACAAGGCCCTGGTCGACACCTTCGCCGCCGACATTCGTGACGGCAGGCTCGCCCCTGGCACCCGCCTGCCCACCCACCGTCACCTGGCCGCGACCCATGGCCTGGCCCTGGTCACCGCGTCACGGGTATATGCCGAACTCGAGCAGATGGGCCTGGTGAGCGGCGAGACCGGGCGCGGCACCTTCGTGCGCGAAACCTCGCTGCCGCCCGACCTGGGCGTCGACCAGCAGGTGGTGGCCGCCGGCATGGCCGACCTGAACTTCAACTACCCGGCATTGCCCGGCCAGGCCGACCTGCTGCGCAGCGGCTTGCGCCAGCTGGCACTGAGCGGCGACCTGGAAGCGCTGCTGCGCTACCAGCCCCATGCCGGGCGCGCCCATGAACGCGCCTGCATCGCCCGGCACCTGCTCGGTTGCGGGCTCGAGGTGAATCCAGAGCAGGTACTGATCGTCAGCGGCGCCCAGCACGGGTTGGCCGTGGTGCTGATGGCCCTGCTGCAGCCCGGCGACGTGATCGCGGTCGACGCCCTCACCTACTCCGGGTTCAAGGTGCTGGCCGAGGCGTTGCGCCTCGAGATGCTGCCGATTCCGGTCACGCCCCACGGGCCGGACCTCGGCGCCCTGCAGCGGCTGTGCCGCAGCCGCCCGGTACGCGCGGTGTACAGCATGCCCACGCTGCACAACCCGCTGGGCTGGGTGATGAGCCTGGAGCAGCGCGAACAACTGGTGTCGATTGCCCGCACCCACAACCTGCACCTGATCGAGGACGCCGCCTACGCCTTCCTGGCCGACGACGCGCCGCCGCCCCTGGCCCAGCTGGCACCGGAGCGCACGCTGTACGTGTCAGGCCTGTCGAAGAACATCGCCACCGGCCTGCGCGTGGGCTTCATTGCCGCGCCGCCGCACCAGGTTGCCGCGCTGGAGCGCTCCATTCGCGCCACCACCTGGAACACCCCCGGGGTGATGACCGCCATTGCCTGCGCCTGGATCGAGGACGGCACGGTGGAGCGCCTGGAAGCCGAGAAGCGCGCCGATGCCCAGGCCAGGCAGGCCATCGCCCGCGAAGTACTGGCGGGCATGCCCTGCGTCACCCACCCCACTTCGTACTTTCTGTGGCTACCGCTGGCCGATGACGCCCGCGCCGAACAGATCGCCGCCGCCCTGATGCGCGAACAGGTGGCGGTGTCCACCGCGCAGCCGTTCGCCACCACCAGTCACGTGCCGCGTGCACTCAGGCTGGCGCTGGGCTCGGTGGACCTGGACACGCTGCGCGCGGCGCTGGCGAAGGTACGCTGGGTGGTGCAGGCGTACTCCTGAAGCCCACGCCTCAGAAGTCGTAGCGTGCACTCATGCCCAGGGTGCGCGGCGTACCCAACACCCCGGTGTAGGCGCCGTTGGGCGAGTTCCACAGGGTGGTGTAGTAGGTCTTGTCGAAGGCGTTCTTCAGCCACAGCGACACGTCCCACTGGCCCTGGCCCCAGTCGCCGCGCACCCCCGCCGACAGGTTGACCAGCGCATACCCCGGCAACTGCGCCAGGCGCGAATCGTCCACCGTGCCCACCGCCTGCGAGCGCCAGGCGTAGTTGCCGTTCACGTAGGGTTGCAGGCCGTTGTCCAGGTCCCACTGGTAGCTGGCGCTGGTGTTGGCAATCCATTTGGCCGCGCCCACCACGTTATGCCCGCTGAGGTCGCAGGCGGCCGGGGCGCCGGGGCGCAAGGCCACCTCCGCCGGGCATGGGGCGTTGTCGTAGGACAGGTAGCGCACATCGTTCCACGAGCCGTTCAGGCTCAGCGTCAGGCCACGGCTCACCCGCCAGGTACTGTCCAGCTCAAGGCCACGGCTGCGCACGCTGCCGGCGTTGGTCAGGTAGCTGGTGAGGTTGGCGTCGTCGTAGGCGTTGGTCTGGTAGCCGTGCACAATCGTCCAGAACAGGTTGGCATTGAGTTGCAGACGCTGGTCCAGCAGCGTGGTCTTGATGCCCAGTTCGGCGTCGTTGGCCCGTTCGCTGCCGATCAGCAGCGAGTCGGCGCCGGCCACCGGGGCGCTGGCCACGCTGAGGTTGACCCCGCCGGACTTCTCCCCGTGGGACAACGAGCCATACGCCAGTACCTGGTCGTTCACCCGCCAGGCCAGGCTGGCCAGCGCCGACGGGCTGAAGCTGTAGAGGCTGAGGTCGCCAGAATCATAGGCGCCGACACGCCCCTGCCTTACCGCTGCCGCCGCACCCGTCACGCTCGCGCCACCCACCGGGGCATCGCGCGTCACCCTGGCCTGCTTGCGCTCGTAGGTACCGCGCAGGCCCAGGCTCAGGTCCAGGCGCGGGGTCAGGTGCCAGGTGCCCTGGGCAAAGGTGGCGAAGCTGTCGGTGTCGATGCTGCCGTGGCCCACGCTGTTCACATCGTTCAATGCGCCCTGCGGGGTGCCGTTCCAGGTGTCGGCCAGCGGCCCGTACTCAGTGAACACGCGGTTCTGCATCTGCTGGCCGAAGTAATAGCCGCCCACCACGTAATCGAACCGCTCACCCAGCGGCGAGGCCAGGCGCAGCTCTTGCGAATACTGCTTGTCGCGGGCCGACTGGCCTACGTTGTGCATCACGTCCACGTTCAGTTCGTCGTCGTTGCGCGGGGTGAAGTCCCACCAGCGGTAGGCGCTGATCGACGTCAGCGTGAAGCCATCGGCCAGCCCCCAGTTCGCCTCCAGCGAGGTGCCGCCCTGGAACACCGTGACACGCTGGTCGGCATCGAGGTTGACCCTGCGCCCGTCGACCAGCGTCGCGCCCACCGCCTGGGCCCGCTGTTCATAGCGGTTGACCCCGTTGATGGTCGGCCCGGTGCTGAACAGCGAGCGCGTGCCGGCGCTGGATTGCTCCTCGTTGTAGTCGCCGATCCAGCGCAGGCTGAAGTCTTCCTGCGGCTTGAACAGCAACTGCCCGCGAAAGCCCTGGCGTCGGCCGCCGCCCAGGGTGTCGCCGTCGAACCGGTTCTCCACGTAGCCGTTCTCGTCGGTGCGGTAGGCCGCCACCCGCCCGGCCAGCGTTTCGGTCAACGGCCCCGACACACCGCCCTGCACCTGCCGGTAGCCGTCCTCGCCCCGCGACGTCGACACGTTGCCCTGCGGGGTGAAGGTGGGCTGGCGGGTGGCGATGTTGAGCACCCCGGCCGTGGTGTTCTTGCCGAACAGGGTGCCTTGCGGGCCGCGCAGCAAGGCGATCTGCTCGATGTCCAGCAGGTCGAACACGG
The DNA here is from genome assembly GCA_007213375.1 of Steinernema feltiae. NCBI lineage: Eukaryota > Metazoa > Nematoda > Chromadorea > Rhabditida > Steinernematidae > Steinernema > Steinernema feltiae. The sequence continues at coordinate 32,731 of MQUG01000245.1, forward strand.
CCATGCCGGGGCGGCCCAGGTAGACGTTGTCGAGGTAGATCCCGGCGCTGCCCTCCAGGCCGTCACTGGCCGGGTTGTTGCCCAGCCCGCGAATCGACAGGCTCGACTGGCGCGGGTTCATGAACGCCACGTTGACGCTGGGCATGGCCTGTTGCAGGTCCTGCAGGCGATACAGGCGCTGGGCCTCCAGGGCCTGGGCGCCCAGCACGCTCATGGGGGTAGGTTCAGTGGCTGACGCAGGCAGTGACAGCAGGCCCAGTGCGGCCAGGCACAGGGGGCGTGGATATGGCAGCTTCATCATCGATTCCTTTGGGGTATGGCGGTACCTCGCTGCGCGTGGTGTGCGTGAGCGTGAGGGTGGGTGCTGGTGCGCTGTGTTCAGGCTTTCAGCCAGGGAATGTCGTCGCGCTGGTAACGGTGCGCGCGGAAGATCGCGTTGTTCTCGCCCGGCAGGTAGCGGCGCGAGGCCGCATCGGGGTAGGCGGCAAAATGCGGGTTGATGTACTCCCACACCACCTCGCCGGCCGGCGTCACTTCGAACAGGCGGCCGAAGTTGGCCTCGGTGATCAGCGTGTTGCCGTTGTGCAGGCGCTGCGCACCGCCCATGAACGGGGTGAAGAAGGCGTAGCCGGGGTATCGGCGTACTGCCATTCGATGCGCCGGGTCAGCGGGTCGATCTCCAGGATGCGCGAGTGCGGCATCGACACGTGGGGCCGCGAAATACCGTTGTCGAACACCAGGATGCGGCCGTTCTCCAGCTCGCTCGGGCAATGCTGCTGCGCCACCAGATCGTGGCCCAGACGCCACAGCACCTCGCCGCTGCCGCGCTGCACGGCGATCACCGACGACACGCTGCGCAGGCTGAGGATCACCTTGCCATCGCGACCCGGGGTCACCGCGTTGGTCATGGGCCAGTGGTAGCGCTCGAAGGTGTCGTGCAGCGGGTAGTCCTCGGGGCGCAGGTGCTCCCAGCTGCGCCACTCCCACACCACCTGGCCCTGGCGATCCACCTCCTTGACCACATCGGCATAGATCACCCCGCCCGCCGCCTCGCTGCCGGGAATACCGCCCACCACGCGGCTGGCCAGCTCGGGCTCAGGGGCTCGACCGTGGTGTACAACAGGTGGCCGTTGTCCAGCCACTGGGCATCGTGGTGGTGCAGCAGGTCGGTGTGCTGCCACACCACCTCGCCTTGCGCGGTGACTTCACTGAAGGCGCCGCCGTGCCATACCGACCAGCCGGGGAACAGCTCGGGGAGTCGGGGTGGTTGCCGTTGTAGCCCAGGTTGCCGTTGGGCAGTATCACCGCGTCGCGACCGGGGCGCTGGGCAGCTTCCAGCGATGTACCACTTCGCCGTCCAGGTCGATCAGGAACACGTTGCCGTCGGCGGTCTGCGGTGCGAACAGGGTGTAACCCCCGGCGCTGCGGGCGTGGTCCACGGCAACCAGGCCGGTCCTGTGGCGTTTGAGGGTCGGGGTGTGCAGGGCAGTCATGACGTTTCTCCGGGTGAGTGGTGCCCTGCCGACGGCAGGTCGGCATGGCAGGTCGAGTTGAAGTGTTTAGTCAGGTTGTGGCAGCAAGCTGTTGAAACGGCTATCGAATACCTGTTCAACCTGCAGCGGCTTTGGGATCAGGCGCTCGGCGGCGAAGGCATCGGCCAGGCGTTGCTGCAAGGCGATGATCGAAGGGTCGATGGGCACATAGCGCAGGTGCTGGTGCGCCAGCATCTCGCGCACCAGCTCAAGGGGCAGGCGCGTGCTGCCTGCCAGCGCCTGGGCCCAGGCATCCGGGTGGGCGGTGGCCCAGGCCTGCGCCCTGGCCAGACGCACCATCAGCTCGCCCAGCTGTCGAGCACGCTGCGGGTCGGCCAGGGCCTGGCCGCTGGCGACCGTGAAGTTAAGGCCGGTCTCGGGCCAGGCCGAGCCGTCCACCAGCACCCGGGCGCCGTGGGCGGTGGCCTGCCCGACAAAGGGGTACCACACCGCCCAGGCGTCCAGGTGGCCACTGGCAAAGGCGTTTTGCGCATCGATGGGGCTGGCATAGGCGATCTTCACCTCCCGGGGCTCAGCCCGGCCTGGCGCAGCGCGGCCAGCAGCAGGTAGTGGCCGCTGGAGCCTTGGCCACCGCCACGCGCCGGCCTTGAGGTCGGCCACCTGTTGCACCGTCGAGCCTTGTGGCAGCAGCAGCGCATTGTTGTTCTGGGCGCCGTCGGCCACGCCGATGATACGGATGTCGAAACCACCGGCCTGGGCAAACACCGGCGGCGCATTGCCCACCACCCCCACATCCACCGCCCCGGCACTCAGCGCCTCGAGCAAGGCCGGGCCGGCCGGGAAAGGGTGCCAGCTCAGGGGCAAGGTCAGGGGCTCGGCCTCCCCGGCGGCCTGCAGCAGGGTTTGTACCAGCCCGCTCTGGTCGCCGACCCGCAGCGCGGCAGGTGCGGCGCTGACGGCCTGGGCCAGCACCATGCCGGCGCACAGCGCCACGGCGCGCAAGGTGGTGCGGCGGGCGTGCAGGTGCTTGGCAGCAGCAGCGAATAACGGCATTGTCGTCCCCTTGTTTCGTGTTGAACCCAGTATGTCGAGGCCCCCCGTGCAACTCCATGCCAAACACCCCTCCTTTGCTGCCACGCCACCCGCGCCCCGCACGGTGGTGGTGCTGGGTTTCGACGATGCGTTGCTGCTCAATGCGGCCGGCCCGTTGGAGGTGTTCGGCGCCGTGCCGCGCCTGCTGGCCGGCGCGTTCGCACAGCACCCGCCCTATCGCCTGGTACTGGCCTCGCCCGAGGGCGGCCTGATCAGCACGGTGTCGGGCATCGAGGTGATGACCCGTTCACTGGCGCAGCTGGACCTGGAGCTGCGCGACATCGACACCCTGATCGTGGCCGGCGGCCCTGGTGTGGCCGCACTGGAAGCAGACCCGCGCGCGTGCGACTGGCTGCGCCGGCGCCATGGGCAGATTCGCCGGCTGTGCTCGGTGGGCACCGGCACCTTCGCGCTGGCGGCTGCGGGCCTGCTCGATGGCCGTCGGGTGGTGACCCACTGGAAGTTCAATGACGAGTTGCAGGCGCGCTACCCCAGCGTGCAGTGCCAGCCCGACGCGCTGTACCTGAACGACGCCAACCTGTGGACCTGCGGCGGCGCCACGGCGGGCATCGACCTGGCGCTGGCACTGGTGGAGCAGGACCTGGGCCCCCACGCGGCCCTGGCGCTGGCACGCTACTTCACGGTGTTTCTGTGGCGCTCGGCCGGGCAACCGCAGCTCAGTGCCTCGTTGCAGGCACAGTCCAACGCGCTGCGCACCGCACCGGATGTGCGCCTGGCCCGGCTGCATGCCTGGATCGCCGCCAACCTGGATGGCGACCTGCGGGTGGAGCGCCTGGCCGAGCAGTTCGGCATGAGCCCGCGGCATTTTGCCCGGGCCTATGTGGCGGCCACGGGTGACACGCCGGCCCAGGCGGTGGAAACATTGCGCCTTGAAGCGGCGTGCCGCCTGCTGGAGACCACCCGCGAGCCGATCAAGCGCATTGCCGAAACCGTCGGCTTCGGCCGCGAAGAACGCATGCGCCGGGTGTTTCAGAAAGAGCTGGGCACCAGCCCGCTGGGTTATCGTACCCAGGCCAGGCCCCGCAACCGGGCGTGCCCGTGCCGGTGGCCGGCCAGACCGGCTACCGCCATGTGGAGCGGCCGGGCATCGCGCTGGAGCATCTGGCGCAGTAGATTCGGATTGTCGAGAACGGAGTGATCATGAAAGTTCTGTATACCCTGCTTGCCCTGCTGGCGTTGAGCGGACTGGGTGGCACTGCCTATGCCAAGGCACCGGCCGCAGAGGCGGCGCGCGAGTTCGTGGTCAAGAGCCAGGCCGGGGCCAACCTGGGGCCGATTGCGCTGTCGGCGGCCATGCGCACCAACACCTACGGCCTGCTGACTGCGCAGGTCGGCAGCCAGCAAGCGGAAAAGAGCGTGACGGCGGCCATCAAGGGGCTGCTGCCCAAGTACCAGCCGCAGTGGGACCAGCACCTGGTCGAGGCCTACAGCCAGTCGTTTTCGGCGAAGGAGCTGGCGTCACTGGCCAGCGAAGGTCGCGAATCCAAGTATGCCGACAAGGTGATGAGCAAGCAGCCAGACATCGGCAAGGCCATGCAGGCCAGTGCCAGGCCGGTGCTGATCGAGCTGGTGACCGAGGCGTTGAAGGTGGCGGTGGCGGCGCATCCGGTGAAGTGAGGGGCGTAGTTGCCTGCTGGTGCTGCGCACCCGATCGCGGGTCAAGCCCGCTCCCACAGGTTTGCGCTGCTTCTGTGGGAGCGGGCTTGGCCCTCGATCGAGCGCAAAGCGCTCGCATGGCTCAATCACACGGGTAGTGCCCCTTCCAACCATAGGCCCCTCATCGCAACGCCTCACGCACACATTCAATGGCTTCACCTACCGAGCGCCCCTGCACCGCTGGCGGGTCTTCGCGCTCACCGAACTCGCGCCACACGAACAGGGTCAGCTCCGCGCCATCGGTGAGCGACTGGCAGCCGGCCCCGGCATAGGTCTGCAGCAGCCGATAGCGCTCATCCTTCCAGAACAGCGCCTCCACCCAGTCGTACACCGGGATGAAGTGAAAGTGAATCGGGTACCCCGGCATATGCCCGTACCGGCTGATATACAGCCACTTGGGCTGCAACTGGCGCTCCATCACCGCCTGCGTCCTGGCCATCAGCCCGCCCATCTCGGCCAGCGCCGCGTCGGGCAGTTGCGCCAGTGAATCGACCGGCTGGCGCGACCCCAGCATCAGGTAACCCGGCAACGCCGAAGACAGATGGTGGTTGAGTACCCAGTGCGCGGTTTCGTGAACGATGAACTCAGCGGGGATCTTCAACGCGCCTTCACCTCGGCCAGCGCCTCGCGCAGTGCCTGTGCATCGGCCAATTCTGCTTGGCCGTCACGCGCCCGTGCTCCAGTTGCAGCAACAGCACCGTGCCCTCGGCGCCCGGGTAACGCGAGGCCACCCGCCCTCGCGGTCCAGCAGCACGCGGTAGCTGTAGTCGCGCATGGCCGGGATGGCGAACAGCTTGGCGATCAGCGCCGGCATGCGCTGCACGTCGGCGACAAACACACCCTTGCGCGCCTCCAGGTAGCCCTTGGGCTGCCCCTCCAGCACCGCCTTGACCAGCTTGCCACCCTCCATGCTGCGCGCCACCAGCACCAGGGCAGTGTCGTCGTTGAGGGTATACGGCTGCTCGAACTGGTCGAGCAGGGTCCACGGGGCCACGCGCTCGCCCACCTCAAGCGCCTGGGCAACGATGGGCATCAGGCCCAGCAACAGCACGATCAGCACTCTCACACCACACCTCGTTCATTGGGCTTCGACAAGCCGGCGACTATAGCGCGACTCAGGCAGGCGAAGACATCGCCGGCGCCACCGCATAAAGTGACGCTTTTTTCCGGGAGGTATGGATGAACGCGCCCACTGACCACACCCTCACCGCCCGCGAGGTGTGCCAGCAGCTACGTGACGCCGCCCTGGGGCTGGCCAGCCTGCAGTGCCTGCAGGCGCAACCGGCCAGTGGCGTGATGCAGGTGCAGATCGACGGCTGGCAGTTGAGCCTGGATGTCGAACACGGCCACCTGCACCACTGCCAGCGCTGCCAGAGCCCGGATGGCCGGGTGTACGAGCCTGGCCTGCGCTACGGCACCGACCCGGTCTACCTGCTCAGCACCTGGGAACTGGCCCGGATCGAGCGCCTGCTCGGCGCCTAGCGCTGCGCCATGGCATGGCGCGCGCACTGTTCGTAGTAGGTCTGCTTGATGGCTGGCGGCTTGAGCCGCGAGCGGCTGTTGTAGGTCTGTTCGGTAATGCCCATGGCCGTCATGCGCATCCACGGCTTGGGGAACTTGCGCGATTGCAGACGCTTGCGCGCGGCATACAGCGTGACCCCGGACAGCTTGGACTGCTGCGCGCCGGCGGCAATCTCCGAACCCCAGCTGCACACGAAGCGATCATTCTTGTTCAGCGCCTTGGCGTGCGTCGCCAGCGAGAAGGTGGCCAGTGCGCACACGGCCACGGTCATCACGAAACCTCGCATGAAGTCATCCTAACCCGTTGAAAGGCGGCGAGTTTGCCAAGGATGAAAAGGCGCCGGGGCCAGCAAATTGCCTTATGTGTCCTCCAGCAGTTGCAGCAGACCCAGTGCATCGCCTACCGCAGCGCCGCTGGCGGTGTTGTCGAAGATGCACCAGCACTCCACGCCGGCCTCCAGGGCCTGGCGTATGTCCTGGGCCAGCAGTGCCAGGCGTTCGTGCCCATAGGCGCTGTGATAGAGGCGTGGCGAGCCGTGCAGGCGCCAATAGCGCAAGCCGGCCCAGCCACCTGGCTGCACGGCACCGATGGGGCTGGGTCGGCCCCCACCTGGGCAATGCGCCAGCGGTCGAGCAGCGCCCCGGCGTCGGCCCAGGAGGCATGGCGCGGCTCGAACGCCACGGCGCCGGCGTAGCGCTCACGCAGTGCACCGAAGAACGCCTGCGCCACCTGCGGCTCGCAGGCCAGCGATGGCGGGGTCTGCACCAGCAGGCATCCCAGGCGCTCGCCCAGCTGCGTGCACTGCTGCACAAACGCATCCAGCAACCCGGCGCAGTCATGCAGGCGTTGCACATGGGTGATCTGCTTGGGCACCTTGACCGAGAATGCGAAGCCTGGCGGTACCGCATGAGCCCAGCGCGCATAGGTGGCGGGCTGGTGCGGGCGGTAGAACGAGCTGTTGATTTCCACGGCCGGCAGGCGCGACGCATAACGCTGCAGGTGCGTGCCCTGCTCGGCGAACGCCGGCCAGTACGCGCGCGGCAGGCTCCAGCCGGCACAGCCGATGCGTAACAAGGGGCTCATCGAGCGGCCTTGAGTTCGATCCAGGTGGGTGCATGGTCGCTGGCATGCGCTTCGTTGCGCACCCAGGCGTCGACCCCGGCGTTTTTCAGGCGCCTGGCCAGCGGCGGGTTGAGCAGCAGGTGGTCGATGCGCAGCCCCGAGTTCTTCTGCCAGTGCTGGCGAAAATAGTCCCAGAAGGTGTACACCCGCTCGTCCGGGTACAGGTGGCGGATAGCGTCCGTCCAGCCCTGGGCCAGCAGGCGCTGGTAGCATTCGCGGCTTTCGGGCTGCAGCAGCGCGTCCTTGAGCCAGGAGCGCGGGTTGTAGATATCCAGGTCGGTGGGCACCACATTGAAGTCGCCGGCCAGCAGCACCGGGTGCTCGCTGTTCACCAGGCCCTGGGCGTGGGCGATCAGGCGTTCGAACCAGGCCAGCTTGTAGTCGAACTTGGGCCCCGGTTGCGGGTTGCCATTGGGCAGGTACAGGCAGCCGACCTGAATGCCCAGCACCGCCGCTTCCAGATACCGGCTTTGCGTATCGTCCTCGCTTCCCGGCAAGCCGCGGCGCACCTCCAGCGGTTGCGCGTCACGGGCCAGAATCGCCACGCCGTTCCACGACGCCTGGCCATGGTGCAGGCAGCCATAGCCGAGGGCTTCGAAGTCAGCCACAGGGAACGCGCTGTCTACCGCCTTGAGCTCCTGCAGGCAGGCGATGTCGGGCTGTTCCCGCTCCAGCCAGGCCAGCAGGTTGGGCAGCCGCGCCCGCAGGCCGTTGATGTTGAATGTGGCGATCTTCAGCGTTTTCATCCGCACCTCCCTGGCGATCAGGTATCCGGGTCGTCGACCTTGGCCTCCACGGCCGCTTCGATGGCGTGCGTGTTCGCCTCATCGGCCATGGCCTTGAGCGCCAGCCAGTCGTCCCATTCGATGGCACCGTCGTCCAGCAGCGCCTGGGCCAGGCTGACCAGGGCCTGGTGGTAGGCATCCGGCGACTCGAGCCGGTAACTCTGATCGTCCAGCACGGCATACCAGGCTTTGAGTTCAGGCGTATTGCGGTCAACCGACATGGCATTGTCCTCTGGGTCACTCAGCTCTAGTGAGTGCCGGGCACGGCCGAACGTTCAGTTGCCGTGCACAGGCGGTCAGTCGGCCGCCACCACCTGATTGCGCCCCTGGGCCTTGGCGCGGTACATCGCCTGGTCGGCGCTGTTGAGCAAGGTGTGCAGGTCGCTGTGCGCCGCACTGGCCACCGCCACACCGAAGCTGGCCGTCATGCCCTGGCGACCATCGCTGTGGTGCACGAACTGCAATTGGGCGATGGCTTGCGCCAACTGCTCGGCGATGCCCAGCGCCGTGTCCATCGGGGTGTCGGCCAGCAGCACCGCGAACTCCTCCCCGCCCAGCCGACCGTACACGTCGGTGTCGCGGAACGAGGCCTTGATCACCCCGCCGATCTGGCGCAGCACCTCGTCGCCGACCTGATGACCGTAGGTGTCGTTGATGCGCTTGAAGTGATCGATGTCCAGCATCAATGCGCACAGCGGGCGCTGCTCGCGCTGGCTGTGGGAGTACAACTGCTGGGCATGTTCGAAGAACGCCCGGCGGTTCTTCAGGCCGGTCAGCTCATCGGTTTGCGCCGCGCTGCTGGCGATGTGGTGCGCGCGTTCCATCTCGTGGGTCAGGCATAACGCCTTCTCCAGCGCCGCGCAGAGCTTGCCGGTGGCACGCAGCATGAACGAGGAAAACACCAGCACCGCCAGGGCCATGCCGGTTTGCAGCTGCGAGGGCTGAAACAGCAGCCACAGCGTGCAGGGCAGCAGCACCAGGCCGATGGCGGCCAGGGTCATCGAGCGGTAGGCGTAATAGCAGGACACCGCGCTGCCCGACATGCCCACGGCGAACAACAGCACGATCGCCTGGGCCAGCAGGCTGTCGTGCGGCATCACCGCCAGCGCCCCCAGGCCCCACACGCCGGCACTGAACACCAGGGTGACCCAGTATCTGCGTTCCCAGCGCGAGGGGTATGGCTGGTCTCGGGGCTGCGGTAGTAAGCGGTGAACAGCACGATGCGCGACAGGGTCGCCACGCTCAGCACGCCGATCCAGCTCAACGCGACGTTGTGTTCGATGTAGTCCCAGCACAGCCAGCACAGCATCACTGCGCCAAGAAAGCTGCCGTATACCGCGGTCAGCGACTGACGGAACAGCAACTGCAAACGGTCGGTACGGGCCAGTTGCGCCACAGTGGCATCAGGGTGCGAAAAGGGATGATCCATTGGCTATGCCCGCTATGGTGAAGCGCTGGTAAGCCGCATTGTGGCACTGTGCGATCATCTCGAACAGCCGGCTGTCGGCTGGGGCGCGCACGTGCGATTGAATGTTCAGAGGGTCGAGGATAGCCTGTGCGCACGGCGGCCATGCCGACGTCTGACGCCAGGAGTGCACCATTGGTCTTGAACCTCGATATTCGCAGCTATCAGGCTGAAAGCGCTCATCACCAGCATGACTTCACGCAACTGGTGCTGCCCATCTGCGGGCGCATGGAAATCGACGTGGATGGCCGTGGCGGCAGCATCGACAATGCCCTGGCGGCGCTGGTGCGACCCGGTTCGCAGCACGCGCAGCTGGCGCAGCCCGGCAGTCGCTTCCTGGTGCTCGACTGTGCCCCCGATGCACTGCACGGCCAGCCGTTCACGGCGCTGGCCCAACGCACCTACGTCGCCATCCCGCCCGCCACCCGGCGCCTGATCGAATATGCCGAGCTCATCGGCCGTGACCAGCTGGCGGCCACTGCAACGCACCTGGCGCCCTTGCTGCTGGCGTCGCTGGCCGCCCTGCCGGTGCAGCCGAACCCCGGCCTCAACCGCCTGATTGCCCAGGTACACGCCCGACCAGCCGCCGCCTGGAGCAACGAGCGCATGGCCCATGTCGCGGGCATGAGCCTCAGCCAGCTGCATCAGCGCTTTCGCGAGCTGCATGACTGCACCCCGCAGGGCTGGCTGACCCGCGTACGGATCGAGCAGGCGCAGCGCTGGCTGGGCGACAGCCACCTGCCGATTGCCGAGATCGCCCTGCGCAGCGGCTTCAGCGACCAGGCCGCCCTTACCCGCGCCATGCAGCGGGTGGGCGGCATCACTCCCGCCGCCTACCGCAGGCGCCAGCAACAGCCTGGGTAAAAAAACCCGCAGTCGGCGCCAATACCACCACTGGCAAAACCCGCATGCTGGGCACCTTTCACGGCAGGGGTGGTGCGATGTTCGCTGATCGTTCGTTGGTAAAGGGGCTTGGCTACGGCGTGGCGGCCGGGGTGTGCTGGGGCGTGATCTTCCTGGGCCCCGAACTCACCCCAGGGTTGAGCGGGGTGCAGTTCGCGGTACTGCGGTTCCTGTGTTACGGGCTGTTTTCGCTGGTGCTGCTGATGCCGCGCCTGCACCGGGTATGCGCGCAGCTCACCCGTGCCGACTGGGTCTCGCTGTTCTGGCTGAGCCTGGTGGGCAACCTGTTGTACTACTCGCTGGTGGGCAGCGGCGTGCAACTGGTCGGCATCGCCACCACCTCGTTGATCGTCGGTCTGATCCCGGTGCTGGTGACCCTGGCGGGGCGCCATGACGCCAACGCGGTGCCTGTGCGGCGGCTGATCCCCTCGCTGACGCTGGCGATGGCCGGCGTGGCCCTGATCAGCCTCGATGCGTTGCACAGCGGCGCCGACACCCGCACCAGCAGCGGCCAGGTGATAGCCGGCCTGCTGTGCGCCGTGGGCGCGCTGGTGAGCTGGAGCTGGTACGCGGTGGCCAATGCCCGTCGGCTGGCCCTGGTCGGCGGCGTGTCCTCCCACGACTGGGCCTTGCTCACGGGCCTGATGACCGGCGCACAGGCGCTGGTGCTGGCGATCCCGGTGCTGGGCCCTGAAGTGGCGGCCCATGGCGCGGCAACCTGGGTTCACTTCGTTCTGGTGGCCGCAGGCGTGGCGCTGCTATCGTCGGTGGTCGGCGGCGCCTTCTGGAACCAGGCCAGCCGGCTGCTGCCGCTGGCGCTCAGCGGCCAGGTGCTGGTGGTGGAAACCCTGGCGGCGCTGCTGTTCGGCTTTTTGTGGGAACAGCGGCTGCCCGGTGCGCTGGAGCTGGTTGCTATTGCGCTGCTGGTCGGTGGCGTGGTCTGGTGCCTGAACTGCCACCGCAGCGATACTGCCAGTGCCACCGCAACCTCCTCCTGAACCAATGGACTGTGAAATGCTCACCATCAGACCCGCTACCAGCGCCGATGCCCAAGTGGCCTACGACATACGTCGGGAGGCAGTCCGTCATCACTGCATCGGGGCCTACCCGGCAGAACAGATGCTGGCGTTTCTTGAAGCGCTGGCGCGCAACCTGGGGCTGGCGCAGGTGAACCTGGACGCCACGCTGAACGCTGCAGCCTTCTATCGACAGTGTGGTTATGTGGGCGAAGCGACAGCGCTCTATCACTCACCCCGGGGCATCGACCTGGCGTGTGTGCCCATGACCAAGGTACTGGTGTAGGTCGGCGCCGGCCTCTCGCGGGTCAAGCCCGCTCCCACAAGGATGGCGGTGTGCCTTGTGGGAGCGGGCTTGACCCGCGATGCTGTCACTTCGTCCCGAACATCGCCGTCCAGTAGATCCCCGCATCGCTCTTGGGGTCCACCGCATAAGCCGCGCCCAGCTCCTTGAACTGCGGGTTCATCAGGTTGGCGCAATGCCCGGCACTGGCCAGCCAGCCATCGACCACCTTGCGCACGTTGTCCTGCCCGGCGGCAATGTTTTCCCCGATCAGCTGATAGCTGTAGCCCTGCAACTCGGCGCGGTCGCCCGGCATGCGCCCGTCACGGTCGCGGTGGTCGAAGAAATTGCCGTTGGCCATGGCCCGCGTATGGCCCTGGGAGGCCTCTGCCAGGGTGGTATTCCAGGCCAGCGGCGCGCTGGCCGCATAGGCCTGGGCGCCGCACTGGCGCGGCTGGGCCCGCGCACTGTTGATCGCATCGAGCAGCTTCTGCCCCTCCACCTGCGACTCCGCCAGCTTGGCACTGAGCAGTGGGCGCGCCAGCACGATGCGCCAGTCACGCCCTTCGCGGCTCACGCCCACATCGACGAACTGCGGGTCGAGCACCACCTTGCAGAAGCTCTCCTGGATCGCCTTCATCGCTGCCGCTGCATCGCGTGGCCCCGACAGGCTGATGGCCTGCACGCTGACCATCGGGTACGAGGCCTTCACCAGCGCCTGCTGCAAGTCACCGACACCGTTGGCCGGGAGCACCAGGCGCGGGTCGCTGGCCAGCGGCGGCAGCTCCAGCGACACCTGCTCGGCACAACGTTGCGACTGGCTGCGATAGCCATTGATCGACTCGACCAGTTGCGTCTCGTCGCTCGCCACCGCCAGCGTGGTGACAAGCATGCCCAGCGCCAACGCGCCCAGACGCAGCCTGGATGATAAGTCGTGCATGTAACTCTCCCTTGAACAAACTGCGCCCATGATGCGGGATTTTGTGTTGCTTTCGTAGCACCACGGGATGCGACGCATTATCAATACCTGCCTGTGCGCCGCTATCGAGCTTGGATGCGCAGTGCCGGCCGGCGTTCCTTGCCCTGCGCACAAATCCACCGGTTGACGCCCCTACCCTCACACCAGCCGCAGGCTGGCAGCGGCTTGCGCGCCCGTGTCGCCAAGGCGCTGCTGCACGAATGCCCTGGCCTGGCGGGTGAGTTGATCCAGATGACGGTCGCGCTGCTTTTCGGCGCCCACCATGGCCCGCTTGCCGTGCTGCTTGAGCAGGTAGGCGTGAATCTGCTGGACCTCAAGGGTGCGGTAGATCGGCGCCACGTCGAGCACCGCCAGCAGCCCCTCGGTGGCGTGATCGCGGGTGTTCATCAATACCTGCGGCCCGCGTGCCCCCAGCACCTGAAAGCCCATCGCCTCGAAATACGCCACCTTGCCCACGGCGCAGGCCAGCTCCACGTGCGGGTAGCGCTCGCGCACCTGCCCCAGCAGGGCCCGGGCGATGCCCTGGCGCCGATGCCCGGCCAGTACCGCCATGTACGCCACCGCACAGGCCTGGGGGTCGTCCTGCACCGGCAGGTACAGCACGAACCCCAGCAGCCGCGAGGGGTCCTGCTCGTCGGTGGCCACCAGCAGTTCCACCGGGATGCCGCGCGCGCCACTCAGGGCCTCCAGGTACAGGTGCACCTCATAGCCGATGCCGTACTGGTAGAGGCTGTACAGCGGGTTGCTCGGCGGCAGGGCCACGCTGCTGATGTCGGTCAGGTAGTCGACCACCATCTGCAGGATCTGGCCCTTGATCGGTTCGTCGGGGGTGTTTGCAGCAGGGTGATGACAGGCATGCGGCGTCTGGCTCCGGAAACAGGGTGACCTTGCGGTCCTGTCGGGGATTCTACAGGTCTGCGCGGCCCCGCCCTACCCCGCGCTCAAGCCCCACAGCACCTGCAGCACATGGCCGGTGGCACGCTCCACCTCGCCGCTGCGGTGCGCGATGCCCAGCTGGCGCCACAGCAGCGGCTGCAACGGGCGCATCACGATGCGCGCATCGGCCAGCGGCGTGGAGCCTTCGTTGGGCAGCAGGGTGGCGCCGTAGCCGGCAGCCACCAGGCTCTTGATCGCATCGTTGTAGTTGAGCTGGATGCGCGGCGCCGGCTGCTGGCCGGCCGCGTTGAACCACTCCGAGGTCAGGCGTGACAGCCCGGTGCTGCTGTCGTTGAGAATCAGCGGCTGGGTCGCCAGCCACTCGGGCGTGACCTGCGCCGGGCAGTCCCAGCGTGCCGGCAGGTACGCCATGACCGGGTCGCGCCGCCAGGGCTCGATGCTCAGCCCCTTCACCGGGCTTTGCGGCAGGGCCACCAGGCCGATGTCCAGCGAGCCCTCGGCGAGCTTGTTGAGTGTTTCGCGCGAGGTCAGCACCGCCACCTGCACATCGATGCCGGGGTGTGCATGGCCCAGGGTTTCCAGCGCCTGGGGCATCAGTTGCGCAATCGCCCCGGTGGACGCCCCCAATCGCACGCGCCCGGCCAGGCCCAGCACCTGGCGCTGCACATCGTCCAGTGCCTGCTGCGCGTCGGCCAGCAGGCGGCGGGCGCGCTCCACCAGGGTTTCGCCGATGGCAGTGGGCTGCACGTTGCCACGGGTGCGCGAAAGCAGGGTGCCGCCCACCCGTGCTTCAAGCTCGGCGACATGCAGGCTGACCGTGGGCGGCGCCAGGTTGAGCACCCGCGCGGCTTCGGCGAACGACCCCAGGTCGGCAATCGCCACCAGGGTACGCAAACGGTCCAGGCTGATTTCACGCATGGGTGTTGCCTCTTCAGTAAAACTGAACCTGACCTTTGCCAAATTCAACTTTTCCTATCTTAACCGCGCATCGAAGATAAGCCCTGACCTTTTTCACGTGCGAGCACACTCATGGCCACACCCGTTGTATTCATCGATGGCGACCAGGGCACCACCGGGTTGCAGATCCACCAGCGCCTGCAGGGCCGAACCGACCTGCAGTTGCTGACCCTGCCCGCCGAACACAGAAAGAGCCCGCAGCACCGCGCCGAGGCGATCAACGCCTGCGACATCGCCATGCTGTGCCTGCCCGACGATGCCGCGCGCGAGGCGGTGGCCAGCATCCGCAACCCGGCGGTGCGGGTGATCGACGCCAGTTCCGCGCACCGTACCCACCCGGAGTGGGTCTATGGTTTCGCCCAGATGAGCCCGCAGCAGGCCGAGCGCATTGCATCAGCCAAGCGGGTGAGCAACCCCGGGTGCTACCCGACCGGGGCCATCGGCCTGCTCAAGCCGTTGATCGATGCCGGCCTGTTGCCGCAGGACTACCCTGCCAGCCTGCATGCCGTGTCGGGCTACTCGGGCACCGGGCGTGCCGGTGTCGAGCTGTACGAGGGGCCGGATGCGGCCGGGGCGCCGGCATACCAGGCGTATGGGCTGGGGCTTGCGCACAAGCACGTGCCGGAGATCCAGCAATACAGCGGGCTGGGCCAGCGGCCGATGTTCATGCCGGCCTATGGTGCGTTCCGCCAGGGCATCGTGCTGACCATCCCGGTGCAACTGCGGCTGCTGGCGCCGGGTGTTACCGGGGAGCGCTTGCATGCGTGCCTGGCCGAGCACTATGCGCAATTGCAGCACGTCGAGGTGCTTTCGTTGCAGCAGGCCAAGGCGCTGACGTACCTGGACCCGCAGGTGATGAACGGCACCGACGACCTGCGCCTGATGGTGTTCGAGAATGGCGAGCAGGTGCTGTTGGCGGCGGTGTTCGACAACCTGGGCAAGGGCGCGGCGGGGGCGGCGGTGCAGAATCTGGACCTGATGATGGGGTGTGAGTGAGGGGCACTTCCCTGGCGATTGGCGCGGTGGCCTCGCAGCAAAAGCCTGCATTGTGCATGTAGGCCCTGCGACCGCTTCGCGCTCGATTCGCGGGTCAAGCCCGCTCCCACGCCCTGCGGGCAGAAGCGGATTATGCATGGCTCAATGATCTGTTTCGGGCCGCCAGGCCGTGGGAGCGGGCTTGACCCGCGATCTGGCGCGCAGCGCCAGCAAACCCTGCCCACGCGGTTTTTCTGCCCACTCCGTTGCCAACCTCGCCCCACCAAGGCACTCTGCCATCGCTCGGCTGTTGCGCACCCTCGGCAATAAGGACCATTGCAATGACCTCACCCGATTTTCGGCCCAAGCCCGTCCACCAGCTGATCAGGGAGGACAGGCAAAGCCCGGTCAATCGCTTCTGGATCCCCGCCTACCAGCGCGGCTACCGCTGGAAACCCGAGCAGGTGCAGCAACTGCTGGAAGACATCCTCGAGTTCGCCTACCGCAAGAACCCGCAGAACGACGACTTCTACTGCCTGCAGCCGCTGGTGCTCAAGGCCCGCGACAACGGCCAGTATGAAGTGGTCGACGGCCAGCAGCGCCTCACCACGCTGCTGCTGATTCTGCGTTTCTTCAACCAGCGGCTCACCGAAAGACACCGCGCACCGGTGTTCGAACTCAGCTACGAAACCCGCCCGCACCTGCCGGATTTTCTGCTCGAGCCCTCGGCCGAGCAGGCCCGCGGCAATGTCGATTTCTTCCACCTGTACCAGGCCATGCACAGCATCGAGCACTGGTTCGATCAGCACGACAACGAAGTCGACGACTTCAAGTCCACCCTGCTCAACCGCACCAAGGTCATCTGGTACGAGCTGGCCGCCAGCGAGAACCCGGTGGACGCCTTCACGCGCCTGAACATCGGCAAGATCCCCCTGACCGACGACGAGCTGATCCGTGCGCTGTTTCTCAAGCGCAACGCCGTCGACGCCTCGGGCGAAACGCCCCAGCAACTGCGCATCGCCCACGAATGGGATCAACTCGAAAAGGCCCTGCAGAACGACGCGCTCTGGTACTTCCTGAACGAGCAGCCAAGCACCGGGCAGAACCGCATCGGCTTCCTGTTCCAGCTGGTAGCCCGGCTGGAAGGCGCAAGCGCGCCAGCCCGACAGCGCTACTCCGTGTTCCATCACTACAGTCGCCGGCTGGCTGCCCCCGACGCCTCGGCGCAACCGCTATGGCAGCAGGTCAAGAACACCTGCATGCTGCTGGAGGAATGGTTCGAGGACCGCCGGCTCTACCACATCATCGGTTTTCTGGTGCAACAGGGTGTCGCCGTGGCCGAGCTGTTTGCCCTGTCGCAAGGCCTGCCCAAGAGCCAGTTCGAACAGCGCCTGCGCCAGCGCGTGTTCATGCAACTGACCGGCTCGCCCCTGCCCCAGCCGGCTACCCGCGACGCCATTACCGATGCGCTCTCGCCATTCCTCGCCGGCCTGGACTACTCACAGCGGGACAGATCGGCCATTCGCGCGACCCTGCTGCTGTTCAACCTCGCCAGCCTGCTGCAGAACCCGCAATCGAACGTGCGCTTCCAGTTCGACAGCTTCAAGAAGGAGCGCTGGGACATCGAACATGTGCGCTCGGTCACCGCCCACCGCTTCAACGGCGCCGAGGAAAAACAGCAATGGCTGCAGCGCTGCCTGCCGCACCTGCCGGACAAGACCGAAACCCGGCCCCTGCGCGAGGCCCTGGAGGCATTCATTGGCGACCCCAAGGGTGCAGACGATGAGGCTTTCAACGCGCTCCACCAGGCAGTGCTGGAGGCGTTCGGCGAAAACCAGGAGGTCGACGACAGCATCGGCAACCTCACGCTGCTCGACCAGAAGACCAACCGCAGCTACAAGAACGCGATCTTCGCGGTCAAGCGCGAGCGCCTGCTGGCCCTGGACCAGGGCGGCGTGTTCGTGCCGCTGTGCACGCGCAACCTGTTCCTCAAATGCTACAGCCCTGACGTCAAGCACCTGCTGTTCTGGGGCGAACAGGACCGCAAGGGCTACGCGCTTGCGCTCTTGCACACCCTGATAGCCTTCTTCGCCGACCCGCAGGAGCAGCACGCATGAGCGCCAACAGCCAGATCATCTTCGGCCAGCTGTTCGAGCGCTACGCCGGCACCCAGCATCCCGCTGATCCAGCGCGACTACGCCCAGGGCAGGGCCGATACCGAAGAGGTGCGCAGCGAATTCCTCGGTGCCCTGGCCCGCGCCCTGGCACTGCCGCCCGACGACCCGAGCCTGCCGCTGAACCTGGACTTCGTCTACGGCACGCTGAACCCCCAGCGCCAGTTCGTCCCGCTCGACGGCCAGCAGCGCCTGACCACGCTGTTTCTGCTGCACTGGTACCTGGCGCAACGCGACGATGAGCTGGCAGCCTTCGCCCAGCTGTTCTGCAACGCCAACGGCAGCGCCCGATTCGCCTACAGCGTCAGGCCCAGCAGCAGCGAGTTCTTCGACGCCCTCAGCCAGCATGCGCCCTCGCCCGCGCTGGGCGCCGACGACTCGCTGATCGAGCACCTCACCGACCAGCCACTGGTACTTTCGCCACTGGCGCCTGGACCCCACCATCCAGTCATGCCTGACCATGCTGCAGGCCATGCACGAGCGCTTTCACAACGCCGCCACCGCCCGTTTTGCCCGCCTGATCGATGTGCAGCGGCCGGTGATCAGCTTCCAGATCCTCGACCTGGACGACTTCGGCCTGGCCGACGACCTGTACATCAAGATGAACGCCCGCGGCATGCCGCTGACCGCCTTCGAGACATTCAAGGCGCGCTATGAACGGCACCTGCACACCCAGTTCGACGGTCACACCCGGCAGATGCACGGCAAGCCGGTCAGCACCGCGACCTTCTTCGCCTGGCGCATGGACACGCGCTGGGCGGATTTTTTCTGGAACTTCAGCAACGCCCCAATGACGCCACGGCCCCCGCGACCATGCGCCTGTTCGACCAGGCGGTGATGAACCTGTTGCAGATGGTCGCCGCGGCCACCCGCGCGCCCGAGGCGCCGGGCTACGAAGCCGACCTGCTCAAGCTGCGCAACCGCCAGCAGCGCCTGAGCTACCAGGTGTACGAGGACAACGGCTGGCTCGATGATGCGTTTTCCGAAACCCTGATGCTGCTGCTCGAGGCCTGGAGCGAGGGCCCGACAGTTTCACCACCCAGTTGCCCACGGCGTACTACTTCGACGAGGTCGCCTTCTTCAACCACGCCATCAGCGACCAGCCACTGAACTACACCCGCCTGGTGCAGTTCTGCGGCTATGCGATGTTCCTGCGCCGCCATGGCAGCAGCCAACCGCAGGCATTTGGCGAGTGGATGCGACTGGTGGTCAACCTGTCGGTCAATGCCAGCTACGACGGGCCGGACGATGTAAAGCGCAGCGTCAGCGGGCTCGGCGAAATGCTGGAGCAGGCGCTGGACATCCTCGCGCACTTTGCCAGCGTCGACAGGCCCGTCAGCGGCTTTCGCGGTACCCAGGTGCGCGAGGAAATCACCAAGGCGAAACTGATCGTCGCCGACAGCCAATGGCGGCCGCTGCTCGAACACGCCGAGCAGCACGGCTACTTCCAGGGCCAGATCGATTTTCTGCTCGACCACAGCAGCGCCGCCTGGGCGCTGCAAAGCCACGCGCACGCCACCTGGCAGGAACACTTTGCCAGCAGCCTTGCGCTGGCCGAGCAGATGTTCGACGACCACGGCCTACGCGCAATCGACGACTTCCTCTGGGAGCGCGCGCTGTTGAGCGAGGGTGATTACCTGCTCAAACGCGGCTACAACCATTCGTTCCTTGGCGACGGTCTCACGGGCCCTGGCACCTGGAAACGCCTGCTGGCCAATGAAGACGGCATGCGCGTGACGCTGTTCTGCCTCTGGAACCGACTGGACGAAACCCGCCCGCTGCCGGCCCAGTTGCAACGCATCATCGACCAGGCCCGGGTGCGGGAGCCGTGGCGCCAGGTGCTGATCCAGACCCCCTCGGCCCTCGGGTACTGCGCGTTGCGCCAACTGCGCTTCGAACGCGACCAGGTGTACCTGCTGGCCAGGGAACGCATGAGTGGCAGCCATGCCGAGCTGTTCAGCTTCGCCCTGCATCAACGGCTGCAAACCCCGCAGCGGCTGGCGCAACTGGCACCGCTGTCGGTCGAAGGCTACGTGCCGGTTTCCGGCAGTGCCGACGAACCCTACTTCTACCTGCTGCACAGGCACAGCCCGCAGGTGCACACCCATCTCTATGTCACCTCCACGCCGCATGGCTTCCTGCTGCAGATCGATGTCGATGAACTGCTCGGGCGCGACGCCCTGGCCCATGCCCTGCAGCAGGACTTCGACTTTGTCGTCGAGGCCGGCTACCTGCAGAGCCACTGCCCCCGCGACACGGTCGAACAGCGGCTGGTCGCGCTGGCCGGCCTGTTGGCGGCCTGAGGCACGCGGACTGCCCGCCGCCCTCCAAGTGGTCGGTTGATGCCCGCGCCCTGCCCCTATGCTTGGGCAGGTCGCGAGGCATGCAGCCTTGCCATCAACGAGGACCATCAGCGATGACCAGCAGTACCGCATCACTCGCCATCCGCCCCATCCAGCCCACCGACTTCGAGGCCTGGCTGCCGCTCTGGCTGGCCTATCAGGACTTCTACCAGGTCGACCTGGGCGAAGCCGTCAACGCCACCACCTTCAAGCGCTTTCTGGACCCCGACGAGCCCGTGTTCGCCGCAGTGGCCGAGTACGACGGCGAGCTGGTCGGCATGGTCACCTGGGTCATCCACCGCTCCACCTGGTCGACCACCCACTACTGCTACCTCGAAGACCTCTACGTCGCCCCGCAGATGCGCGGCCAGGGTACCGGCGAGCACCTGATCGCCTGGGTCAAGGCCGCCGCCGACCAGCAGCAGTGCACACGCCTGTACTGGCACACCCACCAGACCAACCATCGCGCCCAGCAGCTGTACAACCGTGTGGCCGTCAACCCCGGCACGATCCTCTACCAGATCGCGCTGTAACCTTCCCCCGTTCAAGGGCAGGCATGGACAGCCGGGCCCTGGCAGGTCAGCATGCCGGCCTGCCCTTCTTCACTGCACAGACGTCATGGCCCACAGTTTTCAACTCGACACCCTGAAGATCCGCCTGGCCGCCGCCGAGCTGGCCCCGCTGGAGCTGCGCGTGCGGGTACAGCGCGCCCTGCGCGAACTCATTCTTGCCGGCGAACTGCCGCCGGGTTGCCGCCTGCCCGCCACCCGCACCCTGGCCAGTTCCCTGGGACTGTCTCGCGACACCGTGGAGATAGCCTATGTGCAACTGCAGCTGGAGGGCTGCATCTGCCGCCGCCCAGGCTCGGGCAGCTATGTGGCCGAGCACCTGGGGCCGCGTCTGCTGGGTGCACGCCCCCCGCGCACCGGCGCGCCGCAGCACGCGCCTGCCACCGTCGGCCTCAGCGCCCGTGGCGCGGCGATCCTGGCCAGCGGCGGGGTCAGCGACCAGCAGCAGGTCAAGGCCTTCGCCACCGGCCTGCCCGAGACGCGCAACTTCCCCCTCGACACCTGGGACCGCCTGCAACGCCAGGCCCAGAAGGACTACCGCGCCCAGGTGCTGCTGCATGGCGACCCGCTGGGTGCCGCGCCGCTGCGCCAGGCCATCGCCCGCTACCTGAACCTGGAACGCGGCGCCAGGGTGCACGCCGACCAGGTGCTGGTGCTGAGCAGCGCGCGCCAGGCGCTGTACCTGTGCGCGCAGGTGCTGGCCGACCCCGGCGGGCCGATCCTGCTCGAAGACCCGGGTTACTTTGGCGCGCGCAAGGCCTTCGAGATGGCCCAGCTGCAGGTGGTGCCCGTGGCCGTGGATGAGCACGGCCTGCGCACCGACCTGCTGCGTGCTGACCGCAGCGGCGCCAACACCGTCTACGTCACCCCGTCGCACCAGTACCCCACCGGCGTCACCCTGGCCCTGGAACGGCGCCTGGACCTGATTGCCTGGGCCGCCGAGCGCAACGGCTGGATCATCGAGGACGACTACGACAGCCAGTTCCACTACGACGGCCTGCCCACCGCCTGCGTGCAGGGCCTGGACAGCGCGCAGCGCACGATCTACCTGGGCACCTTCGCCAAGTCGCTGTACCCCGGCCTGCGCATGGGTTTCATGGTGCTGCCGCCGGCCCTGGTCGCGCCCATGAGCCACGCGCGCAGCATGCTCGACGGGCACACCCCGCAACTGGCCCAGTTGACCCTGGCGCGGTTTATCGAAGACGGCCATTTCGCCGCGCACATTCGCGCCATGCGCACGCTGTATGCCGTGCGCCGCGAGGCCATGGCCGAGGCACTGCACCAGCACCTGGGCGGCATCGCCAGCGCGCAGCTGCCACCGGGCGGCCTGCAGATGCTGTGCCGCCTGGAGCATGGCTGGAGCGAGGCCGAGACGATCCGCCAGGCCGCGCGGGCGGGCATCCACCTGCCCGGCCTCAGCCGCCTGTACGCCACGCCGCCGGCACAGGGCGGCTGGCTGCTGGGCTTCGCAGCGCTCACCCCGCACCAGATCGGCAGTGCCGTGGCACGCCTGGCCAAGGCCCTGCGCCCCGGCGTGCGCAGCGGTCTGGCGCAGGCCAGCGAGGTGGACTGATCGGGCCACCCCTGGCGCGGATACGCTCGGCACCCCAGCCCATCCCGCAAGGACCTGCCCATGAACCGAACCGCTTCGCGCCTGCACCCGCGTGACCTCGTCTCACCCACCCTGGCCGCCCTGATCAGCGTCATGGTCAACTATGGCGGCACCTTCGTGCTGGTGTTCCAGGCCGCGCAACTGGGCAACCTGACCGCCGCGCAAACCGCCTCGTGGGTGTGGTCGGTGAGCATCGGCGTGGGCCTGACCGGGGCCTGGCTGAGCTGGCGCTACCGCGCGCCGATCATCACCGCCTGGTCCACCCCGGGCGTGGCGTTCCTGGCCACGGTCATGCCGTTCACACCCTATGGCGAGGTGATCGGCGCCTACGTGCTGTGCGCCATCGGCTTCATCCTGCTGGGGCTGTCGGGGTGTTCGAGCGGCTGGTGCGCTGGATACCGGCCGGCATCGCCGCCGGGCTGCTGGCAGGCATCCTGCTGCAGTTCGGGGTCAACGCCTTCGGCGGGCCAGCGCCGACCCACTGCTGGTGATCGTGCTGGTGCTCACCTACGCCGTGCTGCGCCGCTTCACCTCGCGCTTTGCCGTGGTCGGGGTGCTGGTGGCGGGCCTGGCCATGCTGCTGGCCCAGCAGCGCCTGGACCTGCACGGCGTGCACCTGAGCATGGCGCTGCCGGTGTTCGAAACTCCGCAGTTCAGCCTTGGCGCGCTGTTCGGCGTGGCGCTGCCGCTGTTCGTCATCACCCTCACCGGGCAGTACATGCCGGGCATGCTGGTGCTGCGCAACGACGGCTACACCACCAGCGCCAACCCGATCATCACGGTCACCGGGCTGGGGTCGCTGCTGATGGCGCCGTTTGGCGCCCATGCGTTCAACGTGGCCGCCATCACTGCGGCCATCTGCACCGGCAAGGACGCGCACCCCGACCCGGCCAGGCGCTACCTCGCCGGCATCGCCTGCGGGGTGTTCTACGTCACCGTGGGGGTTTTCGGCGTGACCCTGGCCAGCCTGTTCATGGTGCTGCCGCGCACCTTCGTCACCACCCTCGCCGGGCTGGCCCTGCTGGGCGCCATCGGTGGCAGCCTGGCCAGCGCGATGGGCGATGCGCGTACCCGCGAGACCGCGCTGATCACCTTTCTGGCCACCGCCGCCAATGTCACCCTGCTGGGTATCGGCGGCGCGTTCTGGGGGTTGCTGACCGGCCTGCTGGTGCATGCGCTGATGCACGCCGGCCGCCCGCTCAGCCCAGCCGTGGCGAGTGCGCGAGCAAGCCCTGGGTGTACGCCGCCTGGGGGTGGTCCAGCACATCCTGCGCCGGCCCCTGCTCGACAATCCGCCCTTCCCTGACCACCACCACGCGGTCGGCGATGGCGCGCACCACGCCCAGGTCGTGGGTGACGAACAGCAGGGTCATGCCCTCGCCCTGCAACTGCTTGAGCAGCGCCAGGATCGCCGCCTGCACCGACACGTCCAGGGCCGAGGTCACCTCGTCGCAGATCAGCACCGAAGGCTCGCACACCAGCGCGCGGGCAATCGCCACGCGCTGGCGCTCGCCGCCCGACAGATGATGCGGGTATTTGTGCGCCGCATCCGGGGGCAGCGCGACCCGTGCCAGCGCCGCGTCGATACGCGCCCGGCAGGCCGCGCCCTTGAGGCCGAAGAAGTGCTCCAGGGGCGCTTGCAGGCACTGCGCCACGGTCTGGCGCGGGTTCAGGGCGCGGTACGGGTTCTGGAAGATGTACTGGATACGGTGGCGCGTGGCCGCGGGCCGCTGGCGCGCCAGCAGGCTCAGCGGCTGCCCGTCGAAGGTCAGCTCGGCCTGGGCGGTATCGCCCAGCCCCGCCAGGGTGCGCGCCAGGCTGGTCTTGCCCGAGCCCGACTCGCCCACCACCGCCAGGCATTCGCCCTTGTACAGGTCCAGCGACAGGTCGAACAGCACCTGGCGGTCGTAGCTCAGGTTGAGGTCGCGCAGGCTCAGCAGCGGCGTGTCAGCGCAGTTCAGCACCGTTGCCGGCACCACCGCCGGCGCGGCCACGGCGGTCAGTTGCGGGTGCAGGCAGGCGACCTGCTGCGCGCTGTCCAGCGCATTCAGCGACGGTTCCAGCGGGGTGCAGGCAGCGCTGCGGCGCGCGCACCGCGGGGCGAAGGCGCAGCCTTGCGGGCGCTGACCGGGCGCCGGGGCATGGCCGGCAATCGCCTGCAACGGGCGCTGGCGGGCCACGTCCGGAATCGCCGCCAGCAGGCCCAGGGTGTACGGGTGCGCGGGCCGCGCGAACAGGCGTTCGCGCTGCGCCACCTCGACGATGCGCCCGGCGTACATCACCATCACGCGGTCGACCAGGTCCTTTATCACGGCCAGGTCGTGGGACACGTACACCGCCGCCACCCCCTGCTCCTTGCACAGCCTGCGCAGGGTTTGCAGGATGTGCGCCTGGGTGCCGACGTCGAGGGCGGTGGTGGGTTCGTCGAGCACGATCAGGCGCGGGCGCAGCACGAAGGCCAGGGCCAGCATCACCCGTTGCTGCTGGCCGCCGGACAGTTGATGGGGGAAGCGCCTGAGAAACTCGCGATCGCCGGGCAGGCCGACGTCCACCAGGGTCTGCTGCAGGCGGTCGGCCTGGGCCGCGCGGGCAAGCTGCGGCTCGTGGGCCAGCAGGGTTTCGCGCAGCAGGTTGCCGATGCGCAGCGCCGGGTTGAGGGCCATGGCCGGGTCTTGCGCAACATAGCCGATCAGCCCGCCGCGGGCACGGCGCAGGGCATCGCCCTTGAGCTCGAGCAGCGAGGCGCCGGCAATGTCGATGCGCCCGCCGGCAATCTGCGCACCGCGCCGGGCATGGGCCAGCAGCGCGGTGGCCAGGGTGGTCTTGCCCGAGCCGGACTCGCCGACAAGGCCGAGGATTTCACCGGGGGCCAGGCTGAAGTGGATGTGGTCGATGATATCGGCGCCGCTGGCGAGTTCGACCCGCAGGTTCTCGACCCGCAACGCTTCGCCGGCAACGCCGGCTCCTACAGGCGGTGCAAAACCTGTAGGCGCCGGCGTTGCCGGCGAAGAGGCCATCAAGGCATGCGCATTCATTTGCGTTCTCCCGCACTGTGCCGGGCAATGCCCTCGGCCAGAATATTGGTGCCGTAGGCGAACACCCCGATCAGCAGCGCCGGTGCCAGCACCGCCCACGGCTGCACCAGCAGCCCGGCCTGGTTCTCGTTGATCATCAGCCCCCAGTCCGCCGCCGGCGGCGCCACGCCGTAACCCAGAAAGCTCAGGCCCGACAACATGCCCACGCCCAGGTCAGCATGTTGCCAAAGTGCACCAGCAGCGGCGTGAGCACGTTGGGCAGGATCTCGCGCAGCAGAATCCGCGTGCGCGAAAAGCCCA
Organism: Steinernema feltiae; assembly: GCA_007213375.1. Lineage (NCBI taxonomy): Eukaryota > Metazoa > Nematoda > Chromadorea > Rhabditida > Steinernematidae > Steinernema > Steinernema feltiae. The sequence goes on from MQUG01000245.1 coordinate 57,929, forward strand.
TCATCTGCGCCGCCTCCACGAACTCCTGGCTGGCCACCGCCACCGCACTGCCGCGCGCCAGGCGGATCACGCCGGGGGTAAAGGCAATTGCCACGGTCATCACGATCAGCCACGGCGCGCGGCCCAGCATCGACACGATCAGCAGCACCAGGATCAGGTCCGGAAACGCCAGCCACACATCTGCCAGCCAGGTGATGGCCTGGTCCAGGCGCTGGCGCGACAGCCCGGCCAGCAGCCCCAGCGCCGTGCCCAGCACCAGCGCAATGGCAGCGGCCGCCAGCGACATCCACAGGATCGACACACCGCCACTTAGCAACCGCGACACCACGTCGTGGCCCAGAAAATCATGCCCCAACGGCGCCTCGCCGCTGGGCGGCCCGTACACCCCGCCAACCATGTCGGTGGCCGCATGCGGCGCCAGCCACGGGCCCAGCAGCGCCAGCAGCACGATGGCCAGGGTCACCAGCCCACCCCGACGAATTTGCGGCTCACGCCAGACACTTGCACTGAACATGCTCTCTTCCTCTCAAGGGGCCTTGGCTGCCGGGCGGCGCCACCAGCTCTGGATGCCGCGACGGTTGCGCTGGATCAGCGTGACCCGGCGCGCGGTGCGCAGCCTGGGGGTCAGCAGCACGGTGAGCAGATCGGCCAGCAGGTTGATCGCCACCACGCCCAGGGTGATCACCAGCACCACGCCCTGGATCAGCGGCAGGTCGCGCATCTGGATCGCGGTGTTGAGCTGGGTGCCGATGCCGGGGTAGCTGAAGATCACCTCGGCCAGCAGCGCGCCGCCGATCAGGGTGCGCAAGGTCAGGGCCACGCCCTGCACCGCCGGCACCAGCGCGTTGGGCAAGGTGTGGCGCCACACGATGCGCCATTCGGGCACCCCGCGCAGGCGCGCCGCACTCACGTAGTCGGATTCCAGCGCCTCGATCATCGAGGCGCGTACCAGCCGCGCCAGGTACGGCAGCGACGACAGGCTCAAGGCCAGGATCGGCAGCAGCAGAAACTCCAGCTGCTGCCACAGGTGCTTGTCCGGGTCGAGGATCGACACCGCCGGCAGCAGGCTGAACTGCGGCATGGAAAACAGCAGCACCAGCCCGATGGCCAGCAGAAAACCCGGGGTGGCCTTGAGAAAGATCAGCGCCGACAGCGCCCAGCGGTCCAGGCGGCTGTCACGCCGCAGCGCCAGGCTCACGCCGATGCTCAACGCCAGCGGCACCACCACCAGCAGCACGCCGCCCAGCAGCGCCAGGGTATTGCCAAAGCGCGCGAGAATGATGCCGGCCACCGGTTGGTTCGAATCCAGCGAGATGCCCAGGTCGCCGTGCAGCACCTGCCCCAGCCAGCTCAGGTACTGCAGCAGGATCGGCCGGTTCAGGCCCAGTTGCTCGCGCAGGGTCTGGATGCTCTCCAGCGGCGCGTCGGGGCCCAGGATCACGCGTGCAGGGTCCGAGGGCAGCGCCTGGGTGGCGATGAACACCACCAGGCTGATGACCCAGGCGGTGAGCAGGCCGTAGCCCAGGCGCCCGATGAACCAGGGCAGCCAGGCCGGCAGTCGATGAGAGGTTGCGCACGGTTCAGGCATGGTTCAACCACAGGCTGTCAAAGCGCCAGGAGGCGAAGGTGGTCTGTTCGCCGTGCAGGCCGCCGACCTTGTTCGAGGCGGCGTCCAGCACGTCGGTGAAGCCCCAGATCAGCAGGCCGCCGCGCTGGTGCTGAATGGCCTGCGCCTCGTGTACCAGTTGCTTGCGCTGCGCCAGATCCGGCTGGCCGAGGGCCTGGGTGAACAGCGCACTGAAGCGCTCGTCACGGAAGTTGCTGCGGTTGTAGATCGCCAGCGGTGCATCGTTGTGCAGGCCGGTGGCCAGAAAGCCGCGGGCCGGTGTCGAGCCGGGCGACATCAGCCACTGCTCCTTCTGCGGGCCGTTGAATACCGAGGCGTCCACCGGCGTGACCTTGACCTGGACCCCGGCCTTCTTCGCCTGCTGGGCGAACACCAGGGCAGCGTTGATTTCGTTGGCGGTGGTGGTCAGTTCTATGCGCAGGTCGGTCTGCCCGGCCTGGCGCAGCAGCGAACGGGCCTGGTCCAGATCGAAGGGGCGCTGGGCGATGGCATGGTTGTAGGTGGGGTCGGTTGGCGAATACAGGTCGTTGGCGATGCGCCCGAAACCGTTGAGGCCACGGCCCACCAGCTCCTGGCGGTCGGCCAGCAGGCGGAAGGCCTGGCGCACCCGCTCGTCCTGGAACGGCGCCTTGGCCGTGTTGAGGTTGAAGCCACTGAACGAGGTGGTGGGCGACACCACCAGTTGCAGGCGCGGGTCGGCCTTGAGTAAGGCACTGTGCTCGGCCTGCACGCCGCTGGCGATGTCGATCTGCCCGGCACGCAGGGCGGCCACGCGCGATACCTGGTCCTTGAATTCGATGATCTCCAGCTCGTCGGCGTACGGCTGGTTGGGCTTGTAGTAGTTTTCGAAACGGCTGAACAGCGCACGCTGGCCCGGCACGAAACGTTTGAGCCGGTACGGGCCGGCGCCCACCGGGTTGCTGACCGGGTCGTAGTCGGTAGGCACGATGCCGCCGAAGGCAATCAGGGTCTCGTCCAGCGGGAAGAAGCTGCGGCCCTGCTTGAAGCGGATCTCGATGGTGCGCTCGTCGAGCTTGCGCAGCGCCTGGCGGTCGATGGCGCCCACCAGCCCGGCAAATGGCGAGGCAAGTTTGGGGTCGGTCAGGCGCAGGATCGAGAACAGCATGTCGTCGGCGCCGATGCTCTTGCCGTGGTGGAACTCCAGCCCCGGCTTGATGCGAATGGTCCAGGCGCTGGCATCGGCATTGGGCTCGGCAAATTCGGCCAGGCCCAGGCGCGTGCTGACGTCGTCGTTCCACTCCCAGAACTTGCTGTACAGCGCCCAGCCGCGAATGATCCCGCCACCGGAAGGCTTGTGTGCATCCAGGTTGCCGGCCTGGTCGCCGTCGATGATGCCGACGCGCAGGCGCCCGCCGTGCACCGGGGTGCCCGGGCGTGCGATGGCCGCCGCGCTGCTGGCAGGCCCGCCGGCATCGCAGCCGCCCAGCAGGCTGGAGCCCAGCAGCAGGCCGCCGCCGACGGCCAGGCTGTTGCCGAGGAAGATCCGGCGCGAGAATTCATGAGGCATGGGCAGCTCCTTAGGCCGGCTCGGCAGCGGTGCGCGCACCCAGGCGCGGGATCTCGAACCCGTGGTCCAGTTCCAGCAGCGGGAACAGCAGGTCGGCCACCCGGTGCGCTTCATCAATCAGCGGAAAGCCCGAGAGAATGAACGCCGAGGTGCCCTGCTGCTGGTACTCGCGAATGCGCTCGGCCACCTGCTCGGCACTGCCCACCAGGTAGGTGCCGGACGACGGGCCGAGGATGTCGAAGCCGAACAGGCTGGGGCCGGTCCACACGTTGGGGTAGATCTCAAGCTCGCGCGCAGTGGGCAGGCGCCCGTCGCGGATGCTCTGCACGTTGCGCTGCACCTGCGGGTTGTCGCTGTGGAAGGTGTCCAGGGTCTGGCCCGGCGGCAGGCGGCGCTCGATGGCGGCGCGGGCGGTGGCCAGGGAGGTCTGTTGCAGCAGATTCTCGGCATGCGCCCAGGCTTGGGCCTCGGTCTCGCGCACGATGACCTGCAGGCGCGTGCCGTAGGTCAGTTCGCGGCCGAACTTCGCCGCTTCGGCGGCCACGCGGCGGAACTTGTCGCCCAGCCGGGCGGGGTGTCGGCAAAGCTCAGGTACACGTCCAGCAGTTGCACCGAATGCGCCACGCCCACGTCCGAGGTGCCGGCGCCCCACAGGGGTACCGCCAGGCGCTGCGGCGGGTGCCAGCCGCCCAGCGGATGGCGCGCCGCCGCAGCCGGGCGTGGCGCGAGCTTCACGTACTGGCCGTCGAAACCGGCGGTGTCGCCGGCATAGATGCGCTGGAAGGCGCGCCAGTATTCCAGGCTGAACTGGTAGCGCTCATCGTGCGGGTAATGCACACCCAGGGTGGCCAGGCCCGCGTCGCTGCCATTGACCACGTTGAACAGCAGGCGGCCGTTGGAGAACTCGTCGAAGGTCAGCGCCCACTTGGCCAGCACCGCCGGCGACAGCTCGCCCGGGTGCTGCGCCACCAGAAAGCGCAGGCGCTCGGTGGCATCGATCAGTGCCGCCGACACCGCCAGGCTCTCGTTGGGGCTTGAACCCAGCAGGGCGCCGTAGAACCCCAGGCGGTCACTGGCCACCGCCAGTTGCCTGAGGTGGGCGAAATCGGTTTTCCAGCGCCCCTGGGGCTCCCACGGGTAGGGGCCGTCGGGGCTGGTGAGGTACCACAGGATCTTGATGGCCATGGCAGGTTCCTCAGGCGCGTGGGCGGTCGATGGCCGGGACCAGGCCCAGCGCGTGGGCGCGGTCGATCAGCTTGCTCATGTTCCATTGCTGGGTGAGCACGCCGGGGCCGTAGGGGCGCGAGCCGCCGATGGACTCGGCCAGCAGTTGCAGTTGCGCGCCCTCCTCCAGCAGCAGGATGAATTCGGCAGTGGCGCGCAGGCCCTGGCGCCCCCACACGGTCGCACCGCCGTTGGCTTCGAGAATCGCCGGGGTGTAGGGGTTCTCGGCCAGGCGCTCGAGAATGAAGTCGACCTCGTCCTGGCGCCGGTCGATGTACACCGGCAGCTCGCGGGCCAGCTGGTAGCGCTGCACCGGCACGTAGTGGAACGGCAGGCTGCGCTGGGTCTGCGCCCAGGCGCCCAGGTACGGGGTGTGCACGTGGGACACCGTGGTGATGCCGGCGTCTTCGCGAAACAGCCGGGTGTAGCGGCCCAGCCCGCCCTTGCCCTGGCCATGCACCAGGTTGCCGGCAAAGTCGCTGACCGTGGCCTGCAGCGGCTTGCGGTAGTCCCACGGGCCTGGGTAGTTGACCGACACCAGCAGCTCGCGGCCCGGTACGCGCTCGATGAAGCCCACGGTGCCGGCGGCGGTGAGGGTGTTGGTTTCGCGGAACACGGTGAAGGCCTGTTCGGCCTCGTGCAGCACCTGCTCGATGAAGGCCTTGAGGTCGGCGTCGATCAGGTGCTCGGTGGTCAGTACGGTCATGGCGGACTCCTTGGTTCAGGCGCGGGCGCGCCGGGCCAGCAGTTGATGGGCAGCTTGCAGTGGACGCGGGTCGACCCAGTCGGCCAGGTTGAAATCGGCTTCGAGAAAGCCATGCAGGTTGAGGAAGGTCTTCTGGATGTCCAGGTAGCCCAGGCGCTGGGCCGAGAGGTCCGGGGCCAGGGTGGTGTGGAAGTCGCCACGGTAGGCTTCGTCCACGCCCTGGGCGCCGGCGCGGGTCTCGTCCTGCAGGATGCGCAGCAGTGCCTCGCGGTTGTGGCTGGCCCAGTCGGCGGCGCGCAGGGTCTGCGCGAGGAAGCGCACCACCAGCTCGAAGTGGTTGTCCAGCAGGCTCTGGTGCACGGTGATCGGCCGTGGCGTGCCGTTGTTGATGCGGTAACGCGGGTCGCTGATCTGGTCCAGGTCGATGCCCACCACCAGGCCCAGGCGGCGCGCTGCATCGGCAGCGGCGGCGCCCTTGACGTACACCGCGTCGACCTCGCCACGGGCCAGGTAGTCCAGCCCCGACCACAGGCGCTGCAGGCCCTGCTCGGGGGTGGGGGCGTCGTCCTGGTTGTGCAGCGCCACTTCCACCAGTTCGACATCGTCGAAGCTCAGGCCGGCCACGCTCAGCGCGCCCTTGTAGCCATGCAGGCTCATGGCGCGGGCGATGCTGCCCGGGCGGTTGTCGCCCCAGGCCGGCAGCGCCAGGCGCTTGCCCTTGAGGTCCCGGGCGCTGCGGATGCCGGAGTCGGGGCGTACCAGGATGGTCTGCCATTCCTCGATCCAGGTCAGGCCGATCAGGCGGCTGGGCGAACCGGCGGCGCGGGCGGCCAGGGCCGGCACGTTGCCGCCCTCGCGAAACAGCCCGGGCAACTGGTGGTCGTAGTGGTGATGGCCGAGCTGGCGGGCTTCCTGCAGGGTCTCCACCGGCAGGCCGTCGGCGGCGAATTCCTCCCCAGCCAGCCCAGGGTGTAGGCGATGCCGGAGGCGGTCGGCACCGGGCAGCGGGTGAACCAGATCTGTTCGAGGGCCGGTGCGGCAGGCAACGGCAAGGTAGCGGCGATTGACATGGGCATGTTCCATCAAGCGAAGGTAGCCATGCCATTGCAGCGCCCGTGCCAACTCACCAACTCATTGTTTTTGTTGGTTTTTTAAAGACCTGTTGAACACCGGGTGCTGGCCTGGCAGCAGTGTTGCAGCTGCTCTGCTGCTGCCAGAGCAACAATCGGCGGCCCACTGCTGCCCCAGCAGCACCCCGCCGCCCGTACCTGGCCGCAGCCCTTGTGGCACAAGGCTTTGCGGCGTGTGGCACAGAACCTGCTCAAGGGCCTGAAACCTGTTCATTCAAGGAAGCCCCCGCATGAGTACCCGCCCCGCCGCCTGGAAAGCGCCGCCCAGGCCATCGCCGCCGCCCATGAAATCGCCGGCCAGATCGCCGAGCTGGCCCGCGACCGGCACAACAACCGCCAGTTGCCGCGTCGCCAGGCCCAGCTGCTGTCCGACAGCGGCCTGACCGCCATCGGCGTGCCCGCGCAGTTCGGCGGGCTGGGCGCTTCGGTACAGACCATCGTCGAGACCGTGCGCATCGTGTCCGCCGCCGACGGCGGTGTCGGGCAACTGCTGCAGATTCACAACGTGATGCTGCGCGGTGTGCTCAGCGGCTACCCGGATGAAGTACGCGAGCGCCTGATCGCCGACCTGCTGGCCGGCAAGCGCCTGGGCAACGCCCTGGCCGAGGTCGGCGGCAAGAACAAGTTCGCCCTCAAGACCCGCATCGAGCGCCGCGAAGACGGCAAGCTGGTGCTCAACGGCAGCAAGTTCTACTCCACCGGCTCGTACCTGGCCGAATGGATCTCGCTGACCGCCGCCAGCGACGACGGCGGCGCCGGGGTGCTGCTGCACCGCGACACGCCGGGCCTGACCCTGCTCGACGACTGGGACGCCTTCGGCCAGAACAACTCGGTGAGCGGCACGGTGCAGTTCGACAACATCGAGCTGGACGAGCGCTATGTGCTGCGCCGCCAGGGCCCGATGAAGCGCACCGGGCTGACCTTCCCGCAGATACTGCACGCGGCCATCGACACCGGCATCGCCGCCGGCGCCCTGCAGGCCGGCATCGACTACCTCAACCAGCACGCGCGCCCGTGGGTGGAGAGCGAGGTGGAGCGCGCCAGCGAAGAGCCGCACATCATCCGCCAGATCGGTGAATACGCCGTGGCCCTGCGCGCCGCCGAATCGCTGCTGCGCGATGCCGCACGGACCTTCGATGCGCACGAGCTGGCCCCCGACGACAAGGCCCTGCAGGACGAGCTGATTCTCTCGGTAGCCACCGCGCGGGCGCACTCGGATGCCGCCTCGCTGAAGATTTCCAGCGACATCTTCTCGCTGCTGGGGCCAGCGCCTCGCTGAGCAAATGGAACCTGGACCGCTTCTGGCGCAATGCGCGGGTGCACACCACCCACGACCCGATCCGCTGGCGCCTGCACCACGTGGGCAACTACTACCTCAACGGCATCGACCCGGGCGAATACACCGCCATTCTCGCCGCCAGGCAGAGCGCGGGCGCCAGCCGCTGAACACCGGGCGCGGGGCCTGCCCTGCGCCTGCTTTCCCCTTTGCCTCGAGTTTTCCATGAGCCCTCGACATCCCGCTGCTGCGCAGCCTGGCGATCTACCGCGAAATGCCCTGGCGTTTCGCCCTGGTCGCCGGGCTGTTCGTTTTCATCAACCTGGGGCTGGTCTGGCAGCAATGGCTGATCGGCCATGCGCTGAACGACGTGAGTGCCGGCGCCGCCGTGGTGCGCCTGGCCGATGGCAGCCTGGATGCACGCCTGGCCTGGCACTGGTTCTGGCTGATAGGCGCAGTGGCGCTGGGCCGCGCGGTGTTGCAGTACGCCGCGGCCATCGGCTCGCTGGTGCTCGGCCAGGCGCTGCTCACGCGCCTGCGCGAGCGCCTGCTGGCCCAGGTGCAGGCCCTGCACCTGGGCTACCACTGGCAGCACGGCATGGGCGAGATGGTCACCCGCACCACCCGCGATGCGGACAAGGTGCGCGATGCGCTGATCAGCTTCTGGCGCCAACTGGTGGAAACCCCGTTGGTGGTGCTGGCCACCGTCGGCCTGCTGACCTGGTACGACCCGTGGCTGGCCCTGGGGCCGCTGCTGCTGACCGTGCTCGGGCTGGGCATCTTCGTGCACCAGACCGAGCGCCTGGTGGCACTGGACCGTGCCGTGGGCGCCGCCTACGACCGGGTCAACCAGGACCTGGCCGAAGGCATCGGCGCGGTACGGGTGATCAAGTCGTTCGGCCTGCAGGCCCAGCGCATCGAGGGCTTTGCCGCGCAGGTGCAGGTGTTTGCCGGGCATGCACGCCAGGCGCTGGCCTACGCCAGCTCGCGCATACCGCTGCCGCAGGCGGTGGTGGCGCTGGGGCATGTGTGGATCCTGGTGGTCGGTGCGCAGCTGGTGGCCCAGGGGCGCATCGGCATCGGCGAGCTGGTGACCTCGCTGCTGATCGCCACCACCCTGGTGTTTCGCATCGAAGGCATCGGCCGGGTGATGCAGACCTTCGCCGACGCGCGCGCCTCGGCCGAGCGTATCTGGCAGTTGCTCGATGCGCCGGTACACATCGTCAGCGGTCAGCAGTCGCTGCCCCGGGGCCGCTGGGCCTGAAGCTGGAGGCTGTCGGCGTGGCAGCGCCCGGCGGTGGGCAGGCGGTGCTCAGCCAGTGCTCGTTGCAGATAGAACCCGGCGAGGTGGTCGCGCTGGTGGGCGCCACGGGCACCGGCAAGAGCCTGCTGGCCAGCCTGCTGCCGCGCCTGACCGAGGCCGACCAGGGCCGCGTGCTGCTGGGCAGCGCTGCACGGGGCTGGCACGACGTGCGCACCCTGGCGCTGGATGAACTGCGCCGGCGCGTGCATGTGCTGCCCCAGGAGAGCTTTCTGTTCGCCGACAGCCTGGCTGCCAACCTGCGCCTGGGTGCGCCCACGGCCAGCGACGCGCAACTGCTCGATGCACTGCGCCAGGCCAGCGCCGAGGACGTGCTGGCGCGCCTGCCCCAGGGCCTGGACACGCCGCTGGGCGACCGTGGCGTGACCCTCTCGGGCGGCCAGCGCCAGCGCCTGTGCCTGGCCCGCGCCCTGCTGGCGGCCCCCGACATCCTGTGCCTGGACGACGCCACCAGCGCGCTGGACGCGATCAGCGAGCAGCGTGTGCTCGACACCCTGCGCCAGCGCCGCAGCGATGGGCATGCGCCGACCCTGCTGCTGATCGCCAGCAAGCTGAGCACCGTGCAACTGGCCGACCGCGTGCTGCTGCTGAGCAGTGCCGGCATTGCCGACAGCGGCAGCCATGCGCAGCTGCTGCACCGCAACCCGACCTACCGTGAACTGCTGGGGATCGAGCATGGCTAAGCCGCAAGCGGGCACTGCCCTGAGCGATATAGAAATAGAAGAATTGCTGGCAAGAAAGGCCCTGGACCGCAGCATGTTCCGGCGCCTGCTGCCGCTGCTGCGCCCGGTGCGCCGGCAGATCGGCTGGGTGATCGGCCTGGAGCTGGTGCTGGTGTTCACCGTGTTCTGCGCCCGTGGTTCGTGCGCGAGCTGCTCGATCACGGGCTGATCCATGACGGCAACGCCTGGCTGCTGGACCCGCCGCTGGTGCTGTGGCTGGGCGCGGGCCTGGCGGCAAGCTGGCTGGGGCGCTTCGTGCTGGCGGGGCTGTCGCAGTACATCGCCGGCAGCGCCGCGATCAGCGTGCTCAACGGCCTGCGCGTGCGGGTGTTTGCGCACGTGCAGGCGCTGAGCGTGGGCTACTTCGACCGCACCCGCGCCGGGCGCATCATTTCGCGGGCCGACCGCGACGTGGACGCGCTTGAGCCGCTGCTGATCCAGGGCCCGCCCGAGCTGCTCGGCGCCCTGCTGCGCTGCAGCCTGGCGGCGGTGATGCTGTGGCTGATAGAGCCGCTGTTCTTCTTCAGCCTGATCGGCAGCGTGCCGTTGCTGCTGCTCGCCACCTGGGGCTTCAAGCGTATCGCCCAGCGCAACTGGGCGAAGGTCGCGGAAAACCGCAGCCGCTTCACCGCCCACCTGGTGGAGAGCGTCAGCGGCGTGCGCCTGCTGCAGCAGACCGGCCGGCAGCAGACCAACCTGCAGCGTTACCAGGGCCTGCTGGACGACTTCAACCGCGCGCTGATTCTGGGCAGCCTGCGCTCGGGCTGGTTCGCGCCGTTCACCGCGCTGCTGGCGGCGATGGGCATGGCGGTGCTGGTGCTGGTGGGTGGCTACGGGCTGGCCGAGGGTTCGGTGACGGTAGGCCAGGTGGGTGAAAGCCTGTTCTACGTGATGCTGTTTCTGGGCCGTTGCAGGAGCTGACCGACCTGTTCGAGCGCTATGCCACCGGTTCGGCTTCGGCGCAGCGGATCTTTCTGCTGCTGGACACCGCGCCGCAGATTCTCGACCCGCAGGTGCCCGTGGCGTTGCCCAGGGCGCGTGGCGAGGTGCGCTTCGAGCAGGTGCGCTTTGCCTATGAGCGTCAGGCGCCAACGCCGGTGATCGACGGGCTGGACCTGCACATACGGGCCGGCGAGGTGCTGGCATTGGTCGGGCCGTCGGGGCATGGCAAGAGCACGCTGGTGCAGTTGCTCACGCGCTTCTATGACGTGGACGGCGGCGCGGTGAAGCTCGATGGCATCGATGTTCGCCAGTTGAGCCAGCAGCAGTTGCGCCGGCACGTGGGTGTGGTGCTGCAGGACAACGTGCTGTTTGCCGGCAGCATCCTCGACAACCTGCGCCTGGCAGCACCGGGGGCGGACGATGCGACGCTGATCGCGGCGGCCCGCGAGCTGGGCGCCGATGAAGTGCTGGAGCGCCTGCCGCACCAGTACGCGACCCAGGTGGGGGCGCTGGGCGCGCACCTGAGCCATGGGCAGCGCCAGCTGGTGTGCCTGGTGCGGGCGTACCTGGCAGACCCCGCGGTGCTGGTGCTGGACGAAGCCACCTCGGCGGTGGACGTGCATACCGAGCGGCGCATCCAGCGGGCGTTGCGTCGGCTGTGCGAGGGGCGCACGGCGATCATCATCGCGCATCGGCTGGCGACCATTCGCGAGGCGGACCGCATCGTGGTGATCGGCCAGGGCCGCCTGGTGGAGCAAGGGCCGCATGCGCAGTTGCTGGCCAGGGGTGGGCGTATGCGGCGCTGCATCGCAGCTATGCGCGGGCCGGTTAGGGCCAATCGCGGGTCAAGCCCGCTCCCACAGGGGGGCATTGCTCTGGTGCTGCAACCGCCGCACCCACTGCTGCTGCACTGCTGCCCTGGCAGCAGTGCAGTCGCCCACCCCCCGCAAAACCGGGCCCGCACCGCGTGGCATGACGGTTGCACCACCTCTGGCACATTCACCGAGGAACAGCCATGAGCACCGAATTCTTCTGGCGCCTGCCCCTGGGCACCGACGGGCCGCAATTGAGCACCGACCGGCACAACCGTGGCAGCTTCAGCCACCAGCACGGCCATATCGCACCCGGCCGGCTGGCAGACGGCCGCCCCGACGGCTTCACCTATATCGACTACATCGCACAGGTGGCCAAGGCTGCCGAACTGGCCGGCTTCGAAGGCGCCCTGCTGCCCACCGGCCCCGAACCCTGGATCGTGGCCGCCGCACTGGCCCGCGAAACCCGCCGCCTGCGCTTTCTGATCGCCTTCCAGGCCGCCTGGACCCTGCCCGCCTACGCCGCACAGCAGGCCGCCATCCTGCAGCACCTGAGCCACGACCGCCTGGACTGGAACATCATCACCGGCGGCAACCCCGCCAGCCAGCGCGCCCAGGGCGACTTTCTCGACCACGACCAGCGCTACCGGCGCACCGGCGAATTTCTCGACATCATCGACGGCCTGTGGCGCAACGAGCACTTCAGCTACCAGGGCGAGGTCTATCAACTGGACAACGGCGCCCTGCCCGAGCACCTGGCCCATGTGCGCAAGCCGGGGGTGTACTTCTCCGGTTTCTCCGACCCGGCCCTGGACGTGGCTGCACGCCACGCCGATGTGTACCTGAACTGGGCCGAGCCGATCGAGCAGCTCAGGCCGCACATCGAGCGCGTGCGCGAGCTGGCCGACAGGCAGGGCCGCACGGTGCGCTTCGGCCTGCGCGTGGACCTGTTCGCCCGCGAAACCGAAGAGGCCGCCTGGCGCGACCTGCGCCGCCAGTTCGACAAGCTCGACGGCAGGCCCAGCGCCCTCTCCAGCACCTTCAGCACTGCCAGCGACTCGGTCGGCGGCGCCCGCCAGAGCGCCTATCACCAGAACATCCAGCGCTTCGACGACCTGATTCTGGGGCCAAACCTGTGGGCCGGTTTCGCCAAGGCCAAGCCCGGCCCCACCGTGGGCCTGGTGGGCAGCCACCAGAACATCGCCGAACGCCTGGCCGAGTACCGCGACGCCGGCTTCTCGACCTTCATCCTGGCCGGCAACCCGCACCTGGAAGAAGCCCTGCGCATCGGCCAGGAAGTGCTGCCGCTGGTGCAACAACGACAACCCATCAAGGACCCGATGCCCCTATGACCACCCCTCTCGATACCCTCTGGTACACCCACAGCCCGGTGCCGACCGGCCTTGGCATCGCCGTGCAGACCGGGCGCCTGGCCGAGGCGTTCCAGCCGCTGGGCACCTCGATCCAGTCGCTGCGCGAGTCCAGCGAGCGCGAAGTGCGCGAAGCCCACTACGACCATCACCTGCCCAACTCGGTGCGCCACGGCGGCAACATTCCGGCGATCTGGGCCTACGCCAGCGGCGTGCAGACCCGCGTGCTGGGGCTGAGCTGGGCCGATGAGGTGCAGTTGATCCTGACCACCGAGGACAGCGGCGTGAAAAGCGTGCGCGACCTCAAGAACCGCCGCTTCGGCCTGCCCAAGTGGGCCAACGTGCAGATCGACTTCACCCGCGCCCAGGCCCTGCGCGGGTTGGAAAACGCGCTCAGGCTCGAAGGCCTGGACGTGGCCGATGTGGAGCTGGTGGACTACCCCTACGGCGGCACCCACAGCGACGAGCAGGTCACCCATGTGCATGGCGCCACGGTGACCCTGGGCATGAACCGGGTGAGCCGGCGCAACAACGAACTGATCGGGCTGCTGCGCGGCGATATCGACGCGATCTTCCTCAAGGGGGCCTCGGCCTTGCAACTGGCCCACGAGTTCGGCCTGCGGGTGGTGATCGACACCGGCTCGCACCCCGACCCGCTGATCCGTTCCAACAACGGCACGCCGCGCACCCTGACTGTTGACCTGAACCTGCTGCAACAGCATTTCGGCGCGTGCACGCGCATCGTCGACGTGGTGCTGCGTACCGAGCAGTGGGCCTGGGCCAACCCCGATGAAACCCGGCGCTACCTGGCGCGCGAGCTCAACACCAGCGAGTACTGGGTGGCGGCGGCGTATGGCGAGGACGCGCACCGACGCCTGCGCACCACGCTGGACAGTCGCTCGATCGAGGCGCTGCAGGATTTCACCGATTTTCTGCATCGGTGGCATTTCATTGCGCGGCGCTTCGATGTGCGCGACTGGATCGATTTCAGTGTGCTGGAGGCGGTGATCGGGTCGACGTCGCGGGTGGCCACCTGAAAATCGTGTCGCCCCATTCGCCAGCAAGGCTGGCTCCTACATAGGCCTCGCCCCCTGTAGGAGCCAGCCTTGCTGGCGAAGCTTTTCAAACCGGTTGCTGCTGCAGCAGCAGGCATTCCACAGCCCCCTGCTGCACCACTAGCAACCCACCCCGAAACACCCGATAAAACCCATGTAAATCAACAGCTTGCAAACATGGCACAAACCCTGCTCTAGCCCCGTATCAGCCACACTCGGGGAGCCACACCATGCATCAGCTTCATCCACTGGCCAAGGGCATCGGCCTGGGCCTGCTGCTCGCAGGCACCAGCACCGCCCACGCCGACGACAACACCACGCCGGCACTCAAGACCGTCACCGTCACCGCACAACACCGCGAAGAAACCCTGCAGGAAGTGCCGGTGGCGGTCAGCGCGGTCCAGGGCACCAGTATCACCGCCGACGGCGTGCGCGCCATGGGCGACATCACCACCTTCATCCCCAACGCCTCGGCCAAGAACCCCGATGGCGATGGCCGCCCGCGCTGGTACATCCGCGGCCTGGGCACCGGCGACACCGGCGCCGCCACGGTCTACCCGGTGGGCATCTATGCCGACGACGTCTACCTCAACGCCCCGTCGCCGGCGGCGGCCCGCTGTTCGACCTGGAGCGCATCGAGGTGCTGCGCGGCCCTCAGGGCACCCTGTACGGCAAGAACACCACGGCGGGGGCAGTCAACGTGATCTCGAAAAAGCCCACCTTCGACACCGACGGCTTCGGCACCATCGGCTTTGGCAGCAAGAACGAACGCATCCTCAACGGCGCCCTGGGCGGCACCCTGGTGGACGAACGCCTGGCCGGCCGGGTGTCGCTGTATTCCGAGGAGCGCGACGGCTTCACCCACAACCTGACCAACGACCAGACCTATGGCGACGTCAACAAGAAGGCCGTACGCGTACAGTTCTGGCCAGGCTCAACCCGGACCTGGAGGCGCTGTGGAAGCTCCACGGGCGCCAGTTCAAGGGCGATGGCAGCAGCGGTTCGCTGCCGCTGGGCACCTATTACAACGTCGGCTACCAGCGCCCCAGGGGCGGCGCATCGAGCTGAACGTGGACGAGCACTCCAAACTCGACCACGACGGCACCTCGCTGACCCTGAACTGGGACATCGGCGACTACCGGCTGACCTCCATCACCGCCTACGACTCTATCCGCCAGCAGTCGCTGACCGACGCCGACTACACCCCCTACGAGGTCAACGGCGCGAGCGACACCGACAATCGCTACGACCAGTACTCGCAGGAATTTCGCCTGGCCTCCCCGCAGCAGGAAACCCTGCGCTGGATGCTCGGCACCCATTACTTTCACGAAACCCTCGACAGCACCGACCGGCGTTTCGTGACGCCGGGCCCGACGCCCAACGGCACCGGCTCCAACCAGATCGGCGGGGTCGACCTGAGCAGCCTCGACTACACCCACAAGACCGACAGCTACGCGCTGTTCGGCAACCTGGCCTATGACCTGAGCGACAACTTCACCGTGACCGGCGGGCTGCGCTGGACCACCGAGAAAAAGAGCATCGACCTGGACCTGGCCCAGCTCACCCGCACCAGCGCCAACGGCCCGCTGGTGCCGCTGGGCGCTGCGGGCGCCAACGGCAACCGCGACGAGAGCAAGCGCTGGGACGCCTGGACCTACGATGTGACGCCCGAGTACCGCATCAACGGCAACCTGCGGGTGTTCTTTCGCTATGCCCACGGCTTTCGCTCCGGCGGCTTCAACACCGGCCTGTCGAGCAACCTGGCGCAGCTGACCACGGTCGACCCGGAACAGCTCGATGCCTACGAGCTGGGCCTGAAATCGGAGTGGTTCGACCACCGCCTGACGGTCAACGCCAACCTGTTCTACTACGACTACCAGGACATCCAGGTCAACCTGCTGACGGTCAACAGCGGCGTGCTCACCACCGCGCTCACCAACGGTGCCAAGGGCAAGGTCAAGGGCGCGGAGCTGGAGATCGAGGGCCAGCCCACCGACTACCTGCACCTGCGCGCGGCGGTGTCGTTCCTGGACACCGAGTACACCGACTTCAAGAACGTCAACCCCACCACCGGCGAAGTGACCGCCGACTACAGCGGCAACAGCTTCGTGCGATCGCCGCGCAACGTGGTGTCGCTGGGCGCCGACTACACCATCCCGCTGGCGATCGGCGGCAAGCTGGTGGCCGGCGCCGACGTGAGTTTTCGCGACAAGGAGTACTTTCTGGCCAACCGCCAGAGCAGCGCCGAGCCGACCCTCAGCCAGCCCCACTACACCCTGGCCAACAGCCGCCTGACCTGGTTCAGCGCGGATGAAAAGCTCAGCGTGACCGGCTTCGTCAACAACCTCACCGACCGCCGCTACCAGGTGCACGGCCGGCCCAACGGCCCCCAGGGCCAGTACGTGCTGACCTACGGCGACCCGCGCACGGTCGGCGTCAGCGTCACCAGCCGATTCTGATCGACCGCGCCGGCGGCAGGCTGCCGGCGCACTTCAACTGCCTTGCAAGGAGTACACCCCATGTTGCGTCCCACCCCCTTGGCCGGCGCCATCGCGCTGGTCATCGGCAGCGTTGCCGTGCCCGAATGCTCTGCCCAGGCCGCACCCGGCGCGGATGACAAGCTCGATACCGTGGTCGTGGTCGGCACCCGCCGCAGCGACGTCACCGCGCTGCAAAGCGCAGCCCGGTGGATGTGCTGAGCGCCGAAAAGCTGCAGAACACCGGCGCCAGCGACCTGTCCGGTGCGCTGACCGCCCTGTCGCCCTCGTTCAGCTTCCCGCAGTCGCCCCAGGGCGCGTTCGCCGGCTCCATCGCCCAGGGCGCCTCGCTGCGCGGCCTGGCGTCGGACCAGGTGCTGGTGCTGGTCAACGGCAAGCGCCGCCATACCAGCGCCAACGTGACCCGCCAGGGCCTGGCCAACGGGCGTGGCGCAGCGGCCGTGGACCTGAGCCTGATCCCGCTCAGCGCGGTGTCGCGGGTGGAGATCCTGCGCGACGGCGCCGCCGCCCAGTACGGCTCGGACGCCATCGCCGGGGTGATCAACATCGTGCTCAAGGAGAACGACGACGGCGGCAACGTGGGCTATCGCTTCGGCGGCTACGACAAGGGCGACGGCCTGCAGCGCAAGCTCAGCGGCTGGAAGGGCCTGGCCCTGCCCAACGATGGCTTCCTGACCCTGAGCTTCGATGCCGGCAGCCAGGACCCGGCCAGCGACACCAACCCCGACAACCGGATCTTCTACCCCGGCAGCACCAGCACCGATACCCCGCGCGAGCAGAACAACCGCTACCGCACATGGCGCTGGGGCTCGGGCAATGTCTCGGACCAGTACAACCTGGTGGCCAACAGCGAAATCGGCCTGGGTGAAGGGCTGACCGCCTATGGCTTTGCCACCTATGCGCACAAGAACACCGACGCCGACGGCTTCTTCGACCCCCCACTACCCTGGCCCGCAACTACGGCAGCGATGCGCTGCGCCGCTACCCGGACGGGCGCCTGCCGGTCACCCGCTACAACCTGCAAGACTATGCCGTGACCGGCGGCCTGCGCTGGGAGGACGAAACCCTGGGCACGTTCGACCTGGCTGCCAACTACGGCAACGACACGTTGAAGTCCACCGACCGCAACGCCATCAACCCCAGCTGGGGCACGGCCAGCCCGTCGAGCATCTATACCGGCGAGCGCGAGAACCAACAGACCAACCTGACCCTGGACTGGGTGCGCGACTTCCCCACCGACCTGCTGGCCAGGCCGCTGACCCTGTCGGCGGGCCTGGCCTGGCGCAAGGAGAACTACCACCTGGGCGCCGGCGAGGCGGCCGGCTGGCAGAACGGGCCGCTGTTCGGCAGCCTGGACCCGGTCAGCGGGCGGCCGATCCCCGGTTACTACTCGGGCATCACCAACGTCGATGCCGCGTCGCTGGAGCGCAAGGTGTTCGGCGCCTATGTCGACCTCGAAGGGCAGCTCACCGACAAGTTCCAGGCCGGCGTGGCGCTGCGCTCGGAGCATTACTCGGACTTTGGCGACACCACCAACGGCAAGCTGTCGCTGCGCTACGACTTCACCCCGCAGATCGCCGCACGCGGCAGCCTCAGCACCGGCTACCGCGCCCCTTCGCTGGTGCAGAGCGGGCTGTCCTCGTTCAGCGTGCAGGTGGTGGAGCAGCCACCTGGCAGCGGCAACTGGGTCGAGGTGCAGCAGCGCACCCTGCGTGCCGACAGCCCCGAGGCCGCGCTGCTGGGCGGGCGCGCGCTCAAGCCCGAAGAGTCGACCAACTACTCCCTGGGCCTGGTGTGGCGCCCGCTGGCCAACGCCTCGGTGACCCTGGACGCCTACCGCATCGACATCGACAACCGCATCACCCTGTCCGACCAGTTGCCGGCCAGCGTGGTGGGGCCGATCTTCGCCGGTACGCCGTATGCCAACATCCAGAGTGCGGCGTTCTATACCAACATTGCCGACACCCGCACCGACGGCATCGAGCTGGCCGGCCAGTACCAGTGGGACCTGGCGCAGTACGGCCGGCTGGACCTGAACGCCGGCTTCGCCAAGACCCGCACGCGCATCACCGAACTGCGCGATGCCGGCGGCATTGCCGGCAACCAGATCGTCGGGCGCGCCACCCAGGGCCTGATCGAGCACGGCACCCCCGACACCAAGCTGACCCTCAGCGCCAACTGGCTGTACCAGAACTGGGGCGTGACCCTGACCCAGCGCCGCTACGGTGAATGGCAGAGCCTCAATGCCAGCAACCCCGACCTGGACCAGACCTTCAGCGCGCAGTGGATCACCGACCTGGACCTGAGCTATCGCTTCGACCAGGGGCTGAAGGTCTCGGTGGGTGCGATCAACCTGTTCGACAGCCACCCCGACAAACTCGAAGGCCAGACCCTGTACGGGGTGCAGAAGTACTCGATCACCTCGCCCGAGGGCGCCCAGGGCGCGTTCTACTACACCAGCCTGAGTTACGACTTCTGAGTTTTGTCCGACAATAAAATTGAGCTGGATCAACGTTTGGCGTGATGTATGGCACTTAGCCTTCATCCACTGCGACAGCGCTTCTATAGTGTGGCGGGAACCACGTTCCCCCCACTCTAAGGAGCGTTCATGCTGCGCGTACTTTCACTGGAAAACCTCACCGTCACCCGCAAACTGGCACTGGGCTTCGGGCTGATGCTGGCCCTGGCGGTGTGGTTGGCCGCCACCGGCCTCAAGGGGTTGCACAACGACAAGACCTCGTTCGAGCGGATCAACCGACTGAGCACCCTGTTCGACGAAACGGTGTTTGCCCGCGAGGCCAATTATCAGTACGCGCTGGCGCCCCAGGCCGCCCACCTGGACACCCACCAGACCCACCAGCAGGCCTTGCACAGCGCACTGAACGCGGTGCTCGAGGACGTGCAGCGCGGCGCCTGGCCCGCCGAAGACCTGCAGACCGTGCAGCAACTGGCCGACGGCCTGCAGGGCTACATCACCACCCACCAGGCCGCCCTGGCCCTGGACCCGCCCGACAGCGCCCGGGTGGTGCAGGCCAACGCCCTGCTGGCCGACCTGCAGGGCAGCATCAACGTGCTGTACAAGAAGGAAGAGGAGCGCGCTGCCGCCAGCGTGGCCACGGTGGTCTCGATTCTGCTGGGCGTGACCGTCGCGACCCTGGTGCTGGGCACCCTGATCGCCTGGCTGATCGGCCGGCAGATCGTGCGCCCGCTGCGCCAGAGCCTGGAGGCGGCCGAGCGCATCGCCCACGGCGACCTCACCGTGCAGCTGGACAGCCATCGCGAGACGAACTGGGCCAGCTGCTGCGCGCCATCGGCGACATGAGCCAGCGTCTGCGCGAGGTGATCACGCGCATTGGTCACGGCTCCTCGCAACTGGCGGTATCGGCCAGCCAGCTGGCCACCATCACCACCCAGACCCAGGCCGGCACCGACAGCCAGCGCAGCGACACCGACCGGGTCGCCACCGCCATGAACCAGATGACCTCGATGGTGCAGGCCGTGGCGCGCAACTCCGAAGACGCGGCCCAGGCGGCCCGCCAGGCCGACGAGGAAGCCAGCGGCGCCTCGGGCATCTCGCGCAATGCCATCGTGCAGATCGAGGCGCTGGCCGGCGAGGTCGGGGTGTCGGCCGAGTCGATGAGCCGCCTGCACCAGGAAATCGACCGTATCGCCAGCGTGCTCGGGGTGATCAAGGCCGTGGCCGGGCAGACCAACCTGCTGGCGCTCAATGCCGCCATCGAGGCGGCACGTGCCGGCGAGGCCGGGCGCGGCTTCGCGGTGGTGGCCGACGAGGTGCGCAGCCTGGCCCAGCGTACCCAGCAGTCTTCCGAGGAGATCGAGCACCTGATCGGCGAGTTGCAGCGCATTGCCAACGAGAGCACGCAGATCATGCAGTCCAGCGTGGAGCAGACCCAGTCGACCGTGACCGGGGTGCGCAACACCGGCGATGCGCTGGCGGCGATCACCCGGCAGGTCTCGGACATCCAGCAGATGAGCCTGCGCATCGCCAGCGCCGCCGAAGAACAGACCACGGTGGTCGAGGAAATCACCCGCAACGTGCTGCATGTGCGCGAAACCGCCGACCAGTCGGCACTGGCCAGCAGCGAGATCGCCAGCTCCAGCGTCGAACTGGCGCGCCTGGGCAGCGACCTGCAGAGCCTGGTGGTGCATTTTCGCACCTGACGGCTCGCGGCACGGGCTGCGGCGCAGGGCGCGGGCAGGTGAAGGGGGAAAACGGATTGACTCCGTTTCCTGGCTGACCCAAGCTTGCCCCACCCCGCCTGCCCGGATGCCGCATGTCAAAACCGCGCCTCTATACACTGCTCAGCCTGCTCGTGCTGCTCGTCATCGGGCTGGGCTACGGCTGGCTGGGTGACGCCCCGGCCCCCGCGCCGGCCCCCAGCCATGGCTACACCAAGGCGCTGACCATGGCCCATGAAGGGCAGCCGGGGGCGGCGCGGGTGCTGTACCAGCAACTGGCGCGCGCCGACCTGTCGGGCATTCGCCGCGCCAGCCTGCATGCCGAGCTGCCCAACTACCCTTCGCCGCTGGCGCTGAAGCTGGCCGACCAGGACCTGAGCCACGACGACCCGCTGGTGCGCCGCGCGGCGATCGCCAGCATCAGCGCGCTGGTGCCGGCGCCGCAGCGCAGCGTGCTGCTGGGGCCGATGCTCGAAGACCCCGAGCAGAGCGTGCGCTTTGCCGCGGTCGATGCGCTGCTGGGGCTGGGCCCGGACGATGTCGGCCTGTACTACGGCCCGCTGCAGCAGGCACTGGAGCAGTACCAGCAGGCCTTGCTCAAGCAGCTCGACGATGCCGCCGCCCAGGTGCACCTGGCCCGGCTGTACGTGCACGAGGGCCATGACGACGAGGCGGCGCAGGCACTGGAGCGAGCGCTGGCGCTGGCCCCCGACGACCTCGAGGCACTGGCGGCCAAGGTGCGCCTGCTCGACAGCCAGGGCCACGCCGATGCCTCCCGCGAGCTGCTGGCCCAGGCGCTCAAGCGCCACCCCGACTCGGCCTTCCTGCAACACGAGCTGGGCCTGTGGCTGATGCGCCACGACCAGCACGAATACGCGCTGCTGGCGTTCGACCGGGCCCTGGCGCTGGACCCGGACAACGCCGAGTATCGCTATACCCTGGCGTTGACCCTGCACAGCCTGGAGCAGGTCGAGGTGGCGCAGAAGCAGCTCGAAACCCTGCTCGCCCGCCAGCCGGCCAACCGCAAGGCGCGGGTGCTGCTGATCGGCTACTGGAAAGAGACCGGCCAGCTGCAGAACGTGCAGGTGCTGCTGGCCCAGCTGGAGCAGCAGAACCCGGACGATCCGCTGGTGCAGCAAGGCCTCTGAGGCCCCTCGTCCGGGCTCCCGCAAGCGTTTTGAACCCCGCCGAAAGTGGCGTGTCCAGTGATAGTGCATGGATAAAAAGGCAATCGCCTGGCTGTGCGTTATCAAAGGAGATCGCCCGTGAACAATTCGGTGCCAAACGGCGAACGCGCACTGATACTTGCCCCGCCCACCCTCAGCCGCCTGGCGCTGAACCTGTTCGACGAAGCCGGCATACAGGCGCTGGCCACCCGCGACCTGGACGAGATGGCCGATGCCCTGGGCCAGGGCGCGGGGCTGGCCATCATCGCCGACGAGTCCCTGGGCGGCTTCGTGCAGTCGCCCGTGCACAACTACCTGCGTACCCAGCCCGCCTGGTCGGACCTGCCGGTGGTGCTGCTGACCAGCCCGGCCCGGGCGCCGGACGCCGACCTGCACACGGCGCTGGGCAACCTGTTCCTGCTGGCATGCCCGTTCCAGCCCAGCGGCCTGCTGGCCCTGACCCACGCTTCGCTGCGCGCCCGCCGTCGCCAGTACCAGGCCCAGTACAGCGCGGCCCGCCTGCAGGACCTGGAGCAACGGGTGGAAGAGCAACTGCGCCACCTGCGCGAAGACGAACAACAGCTGCGCCACACGCAGAAGATGGAAGCCATCGGCCAGTTGGCCGGCGGTGTAGCCCACGACTTCAACAACCTGCTTACCGGCATCGGCGGCAGCGTGGAGCTGATCCGCCGGCGCCTTGCCCAGGGCCGCCAGGAAGACCTGCCCAAGCTTATCGACATGAGCCTGGGGGCGGTGCAGCGCGCCGCCAGCATGACCCACCGGCTGCTGGCATTCTCCAGCCGTCAGCCGCTGGATGCGGGCCCGGTCAGCCTGGCCATCCTGCTGGACGGCGACCAGCTGCGCGCCCTGCTGACCCCGCAGATCGACCTGCAGGTCAGCCTCGACGCCGACCTGTGGCACATCGAGGTGGACGCGCAGCAGTTGCGCGAAGCCATCGACAACCTGCTGAGCAACGCCCGTGATGCCATGCCCAACGGCGGTGAGCTGCGCATCCACGCCGGCAACCGCCGCCAGGGCAAGCCGTTGCCTGGCGGGCATCCGCTGGCCAGCGGCGACTATGTGCTGCTGAGCGTGCACGACAACGGCTGCGGCATGCCGCAAAGCAGCGTGGACCGCGCCTTCGACCCCTTCTTCACCACCAAGCCCATCGGCCAGGGCACCGGGCTGGGCCTGTCGATGGTGTATGGCTTCAGTCGCCAGTCCCAGGGGCACGTGGCGCTGTACAGCAGCATCGGCCATGGCACCCAGGTCGAGCTCTACCTGCCGCGTCATGTGGGGGATGTACAGGGCGCGCCAGCGCCCGCCCCCGGCCCGCCGCCGGAGGCCAATGGCAGCAACCGCGTGCTGATCGTGGAGGACGACCACACGGTGCGCCAGCTGGTCCACGAGACCCTCGCCGAGCAGGGCTACCAGTGCTGCGAGGTGGCCGACGCCAGCCTGGCACTGTCGGTTCTGCGCTCCGACCGGCCGATCGACCTGCTGATCAGCGATGTGGGGCTGCCGGGGATGAACGGGCGCCAGCTGGCGGAGATCGCGCGCAAGCTGCGCCCGGGGCTGAAGGTGCTGTTCATCACCGGCTACGCCGAAAACGCCACCTCGTGCCGGGGCTTTCTCGACCCGGGCATGCAGATGATCAACAAGCCTTTCAAGTTCACCCAGCTGACGCGCAAGGTGGCGCAGATGCTCGGCCCGGGCAACCTCCCATGAGCCTGCCCCAGCCCCCGCCGGTGGCCGGCCGGCAGGTCACCGAGCACGCCGTGCGGGTGCTTACGGTGAATGTGCACAAGGGCTTCAGCGCGTTCAACCGGCGTTATGTGCTGCCCGAGCTGCGCGAGGCCGTGCGCAGCCAGGACGCCGACCTGGTGTTTCTGCAGGAGGTGCTGGGCAGCCACCGTGGCCATGCCAGTCGCCACCCGGACTGGTCCCACGTGCCGCAGTACGAGTTCCTGGCCGACAGCCTGTGGCCGCAGTACGCCTACGGGCGCAATGCGGTGTACCCGGACGGCGAGCACGGCAATGCGCTGCTGTCCAAGTTCGCCATCCGGCATTACGAAAACCTCGATGTGAGCGTGACCGGCAGCGAGCGCCGCGGCCTGCTCCACGCCGTGCTCGATGTACCGGCCAGCGTCCGCTGCATACCGTGTGTGCGCACCTGGGGCTGGACGAGCGCCAGCGCGTCAAGCAGTTGCGCCTGCTGTGCCGGCTGCTGGAAAGCCTGCCCGCCGAGGCGCCGGTGATCGTGGCGGGCGACTTCAATGACTGGCGCCAGCGCGCCGACCAGCACCTGGCCGGCTGCGGCCTGGTGGAGGTGTTCACCCAGGCCCACGGGCGCCCCGCACGCAGCTTTCCGGCGCGCTGGCCGCTGCTGTGCCTGGACCGTATCTATGTGCGCAACGCCCAGGCCCGGCAACCCCGGGTGATGGGGCGCAAACCCTGGTCGCACCTGTCAGACCACTTGCCGCTGTTCGTGGAGGTACTGCTATGAAGGCCGACTGGCGCGAGGATAACGAGGTGCAATTGCTGATCAATGGCGAGGCGTACTTCCCGGCCGCCTTCGAGGCGATTGCCAATGCCAGGGAGCAGGTGCTGCTGGAGACCTTCATCATTTTCGAAGACAAGGTCGGCAAGCAGCTGCAACAGGTATTGATCGAGGCAGCGCAACGCGGCGTGCAGGTGGAGGTGCTGGTGGACGGCTATAGCACCGCCGACCTGAGCAGCGCCTTTCTGCTGGCGCTGAGCCAGGCCGGTGTGCACCTGCAGGCGTTCGACCCGAGCCCGCGGCGGCTGGGGCTGCGCACCAACCTGTTCCGCCGCCTGCACCGCAAGATCCTGGTGATCGACGGGCACACTGCCTTTGTCGGCGGCATCAACTACAGCGCCGACCACCTGGCCGACTTCGGGCCGATGGCCAAGCAGGACTACGCCGTGCGGGTACGGGGGCCGATCGTGGCCGACCTGCAGCAGGCCACCCTGACCCTGCTCGACGCCAGCGCGCCGCCCTGTCGGCCCCGGGGCTGGTGGCGCCGGGCACCGCCGATCAGTGCCGACAGCGTGCAGGCGCGCATGTGCCTGTGCATCCGCGACAACGCCGAGCACCCCACCGACATCGAGCAGCACTACATGCGCGCCATCGTCACCGCGCGCGAACGGATCATCATCGCCAACGCTATTTCTTCCCCGGCTACCGGATGCTGCGGGCCCTGCGCAATGCGGCCCGGCGTGGCGTGGACGTCACCCTGATCCTGCAGGGCATGCCCGACATGCCGCTGGTGCGGCTGTGCTCGCGCATGCTCTACAACTACCTGCTGCGCGACGGCGTGCACATTCACGAGTACTGCGAGCGCCCGCTGCACGGCAAGGTCGCGGTGGTGGACCGCGAGTGGTCCACGGTGGGGTCGAGCAACCTCGACCCGCTGAGCCTGTCGCTGAACCTCGAGGCCAACCTGGTGATCCGCGACCAGGCCTTCAACCAGCTGCTGGGCGAGCACCTGCAGGCGCTGGCCCACAGCCAATGCAAGCCGGTGACCCTGCAACGGGTGCTGCGCGGCTACTGGTGGCGCGCACCGCTGATCTTCATGGCGTTCCACTTCACCCGCCTGTTCCCGGCCATCGTCGGCTGGCTGCCTGCGCACCAGCCCCGGCTCAAGCCGCTGCAGCCGCCAGCGGCGCTCCAGGAGCCACTGTCATGAAGCTTTCCGGCACACACTGGCAATGGGCGCGCCGGGCCCTGACCCTGGCGTTCTTCATCCTGATACCGACATTGCTGTTCATGTTGCTGCGCAACCAGGACTGGGGCGAGGTGCGTCACGCCCTGGTGTCCTATCCGCCCGGGTGTTGCTGCTGGGCGGGGCGATTGCGGCGTGCAGCTTCGTGCTGTTCAGCTGCTATGACCTGCTGGGGCGGCGCTACACCGGCCACCAGCTGCCGGCGCGCCAGGTCGTGCCGCTGGCTTTCGTGTGCTACGCGTTCAACCTGAACCTCAGTGCCTGGGTGGGCGGGGTTGCCCTGCGCTATCGCCTGTATTCGCGCCTGGGCCTGGATGTACCGACCATCAGCCGCCTGCTCGGGCTGGGCCTGGTGACCAACTGGCTGGGCTACCTGCTGGTGGCCGGCAGCCTGTTCGCCTGTGGCCTGCCGCGCCTGCCGGCGGGGATGGAGATCGGCACCGGCGGGCTGCGCGTGATCGGTGTGCTGATGCTGCTGGCCGCTGCGGCCTACCTGGGCGCCTGCGCGTTCGCCAGGCGCCGCAGCTGGCAGGTGCGCGGGCAGGTGCTCACGCTGCCGGGTATCCGCCTGGCACTGCTGCAGGCCGTCATGGGGGCATGCAACTGGCTGCTGATGGGGCTGGTGATCTACACCCTGCTGCCGGACAAGGCGGGCTACCCGAGCATCGTCGGGGTGCTGATGATCAGCAGCATTGCCGGGGTGATCACGCATATTCCGGCAGGCCTGGGGGTGCTGGAGACGGTGTTCATCACCCTGCTGCAGGGCCAGTACGCCAAGGGCACCCTGCTGGCGGCGCTGATTGCCTACCGCGTACTGTACTTTCTGCTGCCGCTGCTGGTGGCCTGCGTCGTCTACCTGCTGCTGGAGCGCGTGGCCAGTCAGGGCGCCGGCGTGCCGGCCCCCGGCCCGCGCGACTCGGCGCGCTGAAGCATGGCCTTGACCTTGCGCTGCAGGCGGTCCAGCGGGAACGGCTTGGTCAGCAGTTCCACCCCCGCCTCGAGGGTGTCGCGCTGGGCGATGGCTTCGTCGGTGTAGCCGGTGATGAACAGGATGTTCTGCTGCGGGTTGTGCCGGCGCACCTCGCTGGCCACCTGGCGCCCACTGAAACCGCCGGGCAGGCCGATGTCGGTGATCAGCAGGTCGACCGGCGGGCCGGCCAGGCACGCCGCCAGGCCTGAACGGCCATCCACGGCCTCGATCACGTCGTAGCCTTCCTGTTGCAGCACCTCCTTGATCAGCATGCGCAGGGTCGGTTCGTCATCGATCAGCAGGATCCGCCCCTTGCCCGGCACGCTGACCTTGGCCGGCACCGGTACGCTGGCTGCAGGCTGGCCGTCGGCGCCACAGTAGCGTGGTAGCACCAGCCTGATGCGGGTGCCGCCGGTATCGGACGCCTCGATCCACACCCGCCCGCCCGACTGACGCACGAAACCGTACACCATCGACAGGCCCAGGCCGGTGCCCTGGCCCACGGGCTTGGTGGTGAAGAAGGGTTCGAAGGCGCGCTCCATCACCTGGGGGCTCATGCCCTGGCCGTCGTCCTCGACCGTCAGCGAGCAGTAGTCGCCAGGGGGCAGGCCGTCCCTGCCTGCGACCCGGGCATCGTAGCGTTCATTGCCGGTACTGATGGTCAGCCGCCCGCCGGCGCGCATCGCATCGCGTGCGTTGATGCACAGGTTGAGCAAGGCGTTTTCCAGCTGGTTGGCGTCCACCAGGGTGCGCCACAGCTGCGGCTCGACCTTCAGCTGCAGGGCGATGTCCGGGCCCAGGGTCTGGCGGATCAGGGCGTCCATGCCGTGCACCAGGGCATTGAGGTCTGCCGGGCGCGGGTCGAGGGGCTGGCGCCGGGCGAACGCCAGCAGGCGGTGGGTGAGCACCGCCGCGCGCTGGGACGCCTCCTTGGCGGCGGCGATGTAGCGATCCAGGCCGTCCAGCTGACCACTGCCGATACGCCGCTCGATCATTTCCAGGCTGCCGCTGATGCCGGTCAGCAGGTTGTTGAAGTCGTGTGCCATGCCGGCGGTCAACTGGCCCACGGCATCCATCTTCTGGCTCTGGCGCAGCAGTTCCTCGGCTTGCACCAGGGCCGCAGCGCGCTCCTGGTCCAGGGTGATGTCGTGGCCGATGGCGGTATAGATGCCGGTGCTGGGCACGATCGACCAGTTGAACCAGCGGTAGTGGCCGTCGCGGTGACGGTAGCGGCACTTGAAGCCCTGCACGGTCTGCCCGGCCCGCAGTTGCTGGTGCACCGCTTCGATGCCCGGGCGGTCGTCGACATGGCACAGCTCCAGCACCGGCCTGCCGATGAACGAATCGTCCCAGCCCAGCAGCTCGCGACCGCAGGCATTGATGGCGTAGATCTGCAGGTCTTCGCGCACCAGCATCATGATGTCGCTGGACAGCTCCCAGATGCGCTCGTGGTCTGCGGTCTGCTCCATGATCTTCTGTTCGAAGGCATCGGCGCGTTCGCGCCACACCTGCTCGTTTCTGACCGTCTCGGTGGTTTCGAACACGGTGTTCAGAAAGCCCGCCACCTGGCCGGACTCGTCGCGCACCGGGCTGTAGCAGAAGGTGAAGTACGCCCGCTCCACGTCCCCGTTGCGGTCGGTATCGAGCGCGAAGTTTTCCATGAACACCGCTTCGCCGGCGTAGGCCCGCTGCGCCAGGGCGCTGATATCGTCCCACACGTCGCTCCAGATCACGCTCAGCGGCTTGCCCAGCGGCGCCGGCTTGGCGCCGAGCAAGGGCACGAACGCGTCGTTGTGGATGCTGATCAGCTCGGGGCCCCACACCAGGCAACCCGGAAACTTGGAAGCCAGCAGCATGTCCACGGCGATGCGCAGCGAAGCCTGCCATTGCGGCGCCGGCCCCAGGGCGGTGCGACTCCAGTCGAACTGGCGTACCGCATCGCTCATGCCGCCCGACAGGTTCGGGGCCGCTTCAGAGTGGGGGGTGTGCATGATCGGGTGCGCTTCCTTGGGGCTCAAGGCTCGGACTGCTCGCCGATATCTTCGTTCCAGAGCTGGGGGTGGTCCTCGATGAATCTGCGCATCAGGCCGGTACAGGTGGCGTCATGCAGCACCTGCAGGTTCACGCCACGGCTCTGCAGCAGGTCCTCCTCGCCCAGGAAGGTGTGGTGCTCGCCGATCACCACCTGCTTGATGCCGTACAGCAGGATGGCGCCGCTGCACATGGCGCAGGGTGACAGGGTGGTATAGAGGGTGGTGTCGGCGTACACGCTGGCGGGCTGGCGCCCGGCATCTTCGAGCGCGCTCATTTCACCGTGCAGTATCGCGCTGCCCTGTTGCACCCGGCGGTTGTGGCCGCGTCCGATGATCCTGCCCTGGTGCACGATCACCGAGCCGATGGGAATGCCACCTTCTGCCAGGCTCTTCCGCGCTTCGTCGATGGCGGCCTGCATGAACGGATCGGTGTGTGTGGACATGATGGCGGTGACTCCTGTGACAGCGGCTGTATGGGTGGAAACTAGCACAACGCCCTGGGCGATGGCGGGTTTTGCGGCCGCGACTATGCTCTATAGGTTTGCTTCGCCCCACCCCTCCCCGCGCCCGATCACCAGAGGAACGCTGCAATGAGCAAGAAAGTACTGGTAGTGCTGACCAATACCGCCAGGTATCCGAGCCTCAAGCGCGCCACCGGGCTGTGGCTGGGCGAAGCCGTGCACTTCGTTGCGGTGATCGAGAAGGCCGGCTACAAGGTGGACTATGTGAGCCCCGCCGGCGGCTACGTGCCGATCGACCCGCACAGCCTGAGCATGGCCCCGGACCTGGATTGGCAGTGGTACGACGACAAGGCGTTCATGAACCGCCTGGGCGCCACCCTGGCCCCTGACCAGGTCAAGGCGCAGGACTACCACGCGATCTATTTCACCGGCGGCCACGGGGTGATCTGGGACTTCCCCGACAACACGGCATTGCAGGGCCTGGCGCGCCAGATCTTCGAGGCCGGCGGCGTGGTGGCCTCGGTGTGCCATGGCGCGGTCGGCCTGCTCAACATCAAGCTCAGTGACAACACCCTGCTGCTCAAGGACCGCGAGGTTACCGGGTTCTCCAACGTCGAGGAACAACTGGTCGAACTGGACAAGGTGGTGCCGTTTCTGACCGAGAACGAACTGGCCGCGCGCGGTGGCCTGTACAGCAAGGCCGAGGACCCCTGGCAGGAATACGTGGTGCGCGACCAGCGCGAGGGGCGCCTGATCACCGGGCAGAACCCCGCCTCCTCGGCCGCTGTCGCACGCCAGGTGCTGGCAGTACTGGCCGCATCGAAGGCAGGCTAGCCCCCCGGAGCGTCGACGAATAGCACGGCCAATGTCGTCGCGTCTTACAAGGGCAAACTACGCCCCTCACTTATGCTGAACGGCATCCGCTCAAGATGCCCGCGCGCCCCTGCGGCCCGCTCTGTCAACATAGGTGAATCATGCCCCGTCACAAATTTCGCGCTGGCCGTGTGCTGCTGGAACTGCTGGTCATCCTGTTGATCGGCCTGACCCCTGTGGGGTGCGGCCTGTTGATCATGAGCTGGCAGGTGGAAAAGATGCTGGCCGAGTCGACCCTGGTCTCGATCCAGCACACCCAGCAGGACATCGATCGCATCCTCGACTCGCTGCACAATGCCAGCAACAAGGTGCTCAACCTGGCGGACTTCCCCTGCCCACGGGCCCTGCCCAGCCTGCGTACCGAAGTGGTGATGCGCCCCGAGCTGCGCTCGCTGGTGCTGGTGCGCGAGAACCGGGCCTACTGCAGCACGGTGCACGGCGAATACCAGCTGCTGGTCGACCCGGGCAGCTTCTTCAACCAGCGCCTGCGCCTGGAGCCGGGCAACGATGTGACCCCGGACTCGGCCATCCTGTATTACCGCCTGCAGGAGTACCCGCTCGGCGTGCTGGCCCTGGTCGACGCCAAGACCCTGCAAGCCACGATGCAGCGGGTAAAGGCCAGGGCCAACCTGGTGCTGCAGTTCGGTGACGATTACCTGTGGAGCGAGGGCAGCACCTTCGACGACGTGCTGCCCGATCACTCCGAACAGCATGTCCGCGTGCTGTCCGCCAGTTACGGGTACACCATCCATGGCGGCTACCCGGACGGCCATATCTGGCAGGCGATGCTGTCCAACGCCCAGGCCATCATCCCGTCGTTGCTGCTGGTGGGCGTCATGACCTCGGCAGCGGTGTACTGGACGCTGTTTCGCAACCGCCGCGCGCCATCGGTGCGTCGTTACGGTTGAGGCCGGCGCAGGCACAAAAAAAGGCCATCGAGGCATGCTCGATGGCCTTTTTGCATACGCGCCGCGTTTACTCGGCGGTCAGTACACCGCGGCGAACCTGGTCGCGCTCGATGGATTCGAACAGGGCCTTGAAGTTACCCTCGCCGAAGCCGTCGTCACCCTTGCGCTGGATGAACTCGAAGAACACCGGGCCCATCAGGGTTTCGGAGAAGATCTGCAGCAGCAGGCGCTTGTCGCCCGCCTCGGACGAGCCGTCCAGCAGAATGCCCCGCGACTGCAGCTCGCCCACCGGCTCGCCGTGGTTCGGCAGACGGCCTTCGAGCATTTCGTAGTAGGTATCCGGCGGCGCGGTCATGAAACGCATGCCGAGCTTTTTCAGCGCGTCCCAGCTCTTGATCAGGTCGTCGGTGAGGAAGGCGACGTGCTGGATGCCCTCGCCGTTGAACTGCATCAGGAACTCTTCGATCTGGCCGGCGCCCTTGGAGGACTCCTCGTTCAGCGGGATACGGATCATCGCGTCGGGGGCGGTCATGGCCTTGGAGGTCAGGCCGGTGTACTCACCCTTGATGTCGAAATAGCGGATCTCGCGGAAGTTGAACAGCTTCTCGTAGAAGCCGGCCCAGTAGGCCATGCGCCCGCGATACACGTTGTGGGTCAGGTGGTCGATGATCTTGAGGCCGGCGCCGACCGGGTTGCGGTCCACGCCTTCGATCCACTTGAAGTCGATGTCGTAGATCGAGCTGCCTTCCTCGAAGCGGTCGATCAGGTACAGCGGCGCGCCGCCGATACCCTTGATCGCCGGCAGGCGCAGTTCCATCGGCCCGGTCTCGATCTCGACCGGCTGGGCACCCAGCTCCAGGGCACGGGCATAGGCTTCATGGGCATTGCGCACACGGAAGGCCATGCCGCACACCGACGGACCATGCTCGGCGGCAAAGTAGGACGCCACGCTCTTGGGTTCGTTGTTCAGGATCAGGTTGATGCCGCCCTGACGGTACAGGTGCACGTCCTTGGAGCGGTGGCTGGCGACCTTGGTGAAGCCCATGATCTGGAAGATCGGCTCCAGGGTACCCGGGACAGGTGCGGCCAGTTCAATGAACTCGAAGCCCATCAGGCCCATCGGGTTTTCGAAGATATCTGCCATGTTCGTTTCCTCATCATCAAAGCGTTCAAATCACAGGGGTAGCTTGCTGTCGATGTGGAGCGAACGTGGCGGCGCGCAGGAGATGCCCCTCACACTGCGGGCGAGGTAGTCACCATAAATCAGTTTGAACCCATGACACTTCATATGGGACCTATTCTCGGCCGTCTGATCCTCCAGTGGCGAAGGACCTTATTATTGTATGCGTAACGCGATTCTACAGGGCGTAAGAAAAATTGTAAGTACTTTAGTGCCCGGGCCTGCCGACAGCGGCAGCCTCCCCTGCAGTACATCAGGCTGACGCCTCAGCTGTATACGGCCGATGAACGGCTATGCTGTGCGCTCAGGGGTACCAGGGAAACCCTGCCCTTGAAATCATCCGCGCTCATCCCGCACAGGTAGACACCATGCCCCTCACGAAAAAACGCCCCGGTCGCTGGACACTGCGAGCCCTGCTGCCATGGCTGGTGGGGGCGATACCGGTGGTGTCCGGCGTGCTGATCATGCACTGGCAGGCCAGCGTGAGCTCGAGGCCAGGGCCGCGAACACGGCCGCCCTGGTCACCGGGCACTTCGAACGCATCCTCGACAACATCGCCGGCGCCGCCCAGGCCCTGCTGCCCCTGACCCGCCAACCCTGCGCAGAGGCCACGCTGGCCCTGCGCGAACAGGTGACACGCGGCTCGTTCGTGCGCTCCAGCAACCTGTTTCGTGACAATGACCTGTACTGCAGTTCGCTTTTTGGCAACTTCAGCGAGCCGGTGGATGCCAAGGACTATGTCGATGGCAGCCTGTGGCTGATGAACGGCAACTCGGTGACGCCCGGCCATGCACTGCTGGCCTACCGGCTCAGCAAGGGCAACGACGGCGCCATCACCACCGTCGATGGCGACCACCTGAGCAGCGCCCTGGAGCTGCTCGACCAGGGCACCACCCTGGTGCTGCAGGTAGGCCCCAACTGGATGGGCGAAGACGGCGTGGTGCACCAGGGCCCGCCCCCGGTGTTTGCCGTGGCGCCGACGCAGCAGGCCTCGCAGCGCTATCGTTTTTCGGTGCACAGCGGTTATGCCGCTGGCGAACCCTGGCGCCTGATGCGCGCCGAGTACCCGGGGCTGTTCGGCCTGGTGACCCTGCTGGGCGTGATGGCCGGCGCGGCCTGCCGCTGGCAGCTGCGCAGGGCCAGTTCGCCACGGGTGGAGCTGCAACGGGCACTGGAGGCCGACGAGTTCATCCCGTACTTCCAGCCGGTGGTGCGCGAGGGTGACTACCGCTGGGCCGGCGCCGAGGTGCTGATGCGCTGGCAGCACCCGCGCGAAGGCATGGTGCGCCCTGACCTGTTCATTCCCTATGCCGAGCACAGCGGCCAGATCGTGCCCATGACCCGGCGCCTGATGCAGCGCGTGGCCGAAGGCCTGGCGCCCCACGCCGAGAGCTTTGGCGACGGCTTTCATGTGGGCATCAACATCACTGCCGATCACTGCCAGGACATGGCCCTGTATGACGACTGCCGCGATTTTCTCGCCGCCTTCCCGCCTGGCCGGGTGATCCTGACCCTGGAGCTGACCGAACGCAAGCTGGTGGTACCCAGCGACACCACCGAGCAACTGTTCGCAAGGCTGCAGGCCCTGGGCGTGATGATCGCCATCGATGACTTCGGCACCGGCCAGTCGAGCCTGGGCTACCTGCGCCAGTTCAAGGTCGACTACCTGAAGATCGACCAGAGCTTCGTGGCCATGATCGGCGTCGATGCCCTGTCGCTGCATATCCTGGACAGCATCATCGAGCTGTCGGGCAAGCTGGGCCTGGGCATTGTCGCCGAGGGCGTGGAGACCATCGCCCAGCGCGACTACCTGGCCCGGCACCGGGTGGACTTCCAGCAGGGCTACCTGTTCGCCCGGCCGATGCCGTTGGCCGAGTTCGTGGCTGCATTGGGCACACAGCCGGTTGCCCAGGTGACGCGCCCCTGAGATCATGCGCGCTCACCACTTCCCTACCCCTTCGTGCTCCCGAGGCCCCCTTGTCCAGAGGCATCGTTTCATCGGTCATGGCGTCGTGTCTGTTCGCCCTGATGTACTACTACACCTCCCTGCTCACCCCCCTCGACGGCGAGGAAATCTTCGGTTGGCGCATGCTGCTGACCCTGCCGTGCATCACGCTGTTCATGCTGCTGTCCAAGGACTGGCCACTGGCAATCGGCGTACTGCAGCGCATCCGGCGCAACCCGCTGCTGTTGCTGGGGCTGGTGGGTACCTCGACATTGATGGGGCTGCAGCTGTGGGTGTTCCTGTGGGCACCGCTGCACGGGCGCAGCATGGAGGTGTCGCTGGGGTACTTCCTGCTGCCGCTGACCATGGTGCTGACCGGGCGGGTGGTGTATGGCGAGCGCCTGTCACGCCTGCAGAAGGTCGCCGTGGCCTGCGCCGTGGTGGGGGTGGGGCATGAACTGATACGCCATGGCTCGTTCGCCTGGGAAACCCTGCTGGTGGCCGGCGGCTACCCGTTCTACTTCATCTTGCGGCGCAAGTTGCGCACCGATCACCTGGGCGGGCTGTGGGCCGACATGTGCCTGATGATGCCGCCCTCGGTGTACTTCATCGTGCAGGGCCCGCTGAGCGCAGCCGACCTGCTGGCCCACCCGCAGCTCTATGTGCTGATTCCGATCCTGGGCGTGATCAGCGCCCTGGCGCTGGTCACCTACGTGATGGCCAGCCGTCTGCTGGCGTTCAGCCTGTTCGGCCTGCTCAGCTATGTGGAACCGGTGCTGCTGGTGGCGGTGGCCCTGATCCTGGGCGAGAGCATCGCCCCGGATCAGTGGCTGACCTACCTGCCGATCTGGCTGGCAGTGGTGGTGCTGGTGCTCGAGGGGGTCAGGCACCTGCTGCGTCAGCGGCGGCGTTCGGTGTAAGCCGTACCTGCCGCACCCGGCGCTCCTGCACGGCCTCGACGGTCATCAGCCAGTCGCCCCAGGTCAGTTGATCGCCCACCCGCGGCAGGCGGTCGAGCAGGCTCATGACCAGGCCGGCGAGGGTCTGGTAGTCCTCGGTGGGCTTGGCCGCAAAGCCGATCTGCGCCTGGATCTGGCGCAGGTTCAGCGCGCCGTTGACCAGGTAGCCGTCCGGCGCCTGCACGATGCCCGGCCCTTCGACTTCACTGGCATCGGGCAGCTCGCCGGCGATGGACTCGAGGATATCGGTCATGGTCAGCACGCCGGTGAAGTCGCCGAATTCGTTGACCACGAAGGCGATGTGGGTCGACTGGCTGCGCATCTGCTCCAGCGCGTTGAGGATGCTGAAACTCTCCAGCAGGTTCAGCGGCGTGCGCGCCAGGCGCTCCAGGTCCGGCTCGTGACCGGCCAGCAGCTCCCTGAGCAGCTCCTTCTTGTGCACGAAGCCCAGCGGCTCCTCCACCCGCCCCTGGCGAATCAGCGGCAGGCGCGAGTAGGACGAATGCATCAGCGCGGTACGG
The DNA here is from genome assembly GCA_007213375.1 of Steinernema feltiae. Classification (NCBI taxonomy): domain Eukaryota; kingdom Metazoa; phylum Nematoda; class Chromadorea; order Rhabditida; family Steinernematidae; genus Steinernema; species Steinernema feltiae. The sequence goes on from MQUG01000245.1 coordinate 93,102, forward strand.
ATCGCCTCCGGCGGTTGCGCCAGGTCGATGAAGTCGACTTTGGCGCGCACTGTCATCAGCGTTCTGATGGGGCGTTCAGCCAGGTTCAGCACGCCGCTGATCATCACCCGTTCGCGGCGGTCGAACAGCACCTGTTCATCGCCATCCTCGACCAGGTCGGCGATGTCCTCACCCACCTCGTCGGCCTGCAACCGGCGCCCGCCCAGCATGCGCATCACCGCGTGGGCGGTGCGCTCGCGCAATGGCCGGTGCTGTTGCAGGCTGCGCTTGCGCCGGGCGCGGGCCAGCTGGTTGAACAGCTCGATCAGGATCGAGAAGCCGATTGCCGCATACAGGTACCCCTTGGGTATATGAAAGCCCAGGCCCTCGGCGGTGAGGCTGAAGCCGATCATCATCAGAAAGCCCAGGCACAGCATGATCACCGTGGGGTGGGCGTTGACGAAGCGGGTCAGCGGCTTGCTCGCGACGATCATGATGCCGATGGAGAAGATCACCGCGATCATCATGATCGACAGGTGCTCGACCATGCCCACGGCGGTAATCACCGCGTCCAGCGAGAACACTGCATCGAGTACCACGATCTGCGCCACGATCGGCCAGAACGCCGAATGGCGCGCCGGGCCCTGATGGTGGGCGACATGCCCTCGAGACGCTCGTGCAACTCCATGGTGGCCTTGAACAGCAGGAACACACCGCCGAACAGCATGATCAGGTCACGGCCCGAGAAGCTCTTGTCGAACACCTCGAACAGCGGCGCGGTCAGCGTCACCATCCACGAGATGCTGGCCAGCAGGCCCAGGCGCATGATCAGCGCCAGCGACAGGCCGATCACCCGCGCGCGGTCGCGCTGATGGGGCGGCAGCTTGTCGGCGAGAATCGCGATGAACACCAGGTTGTCGATACCCAGTACCAGCTCGAGCACGATCAGCGTGGCAAGGCCCAGCCAGGCCGTGGGGTCGGCTAGCCATTCCATGGGCAGGTACTCAGGCGGGAAACGTCACGGGGACGGGAAAGGGAGGATGGCCAGGACGGCCGGGTACTGGGAGGCTCCGAGAACGAAGTCATATCAACCTTGGGTCAATTAGGGACGGTGATCCTACAATTTCAGCTGACTTTTCTCACAGCGTGAAATTATTTCAATCTGTGGCAAAACACCCGCTGCGGCACAGGGCAATTTCCTTCAATACCCCACCGACCTTCCCGCCTACCCTCGCTGCACCCTCCCCCTCAAGGATCTGCCGCATGAGCCTCAGCCTTTCCATGGCCGCCTTCGCCCTGGCCGCCTCCATTTCCCCTGGCCCGGTCAACATCGTTGCCCTGGGCGCCGGCGCACGGCATGGCTTGCGCCCGGCCATGCGCCACGTTACCGGCGCCACCCTGGGGTTCATCCTGCTGCTGGTACTGATCGGCCTGGGCCTGCACGAGGTGCTGCGCCACTGGCCAGGCCTTGCCGTTGCCCTGCACTGGGCCGGGGTGCTGTTTCTGCTGTACATGGCATGGAAACTGGCCCGCGACGACGGCGCGCTCGGTGAAGGGCGTGATACCCACGCACCCAGCCTGCTGCGCGGCGCTGCCATGCAATGGCTCAACCCCAAGGCCTGGCTGGCCTGCGTGGCGGGCATCGGCGCCTTCGTGGGCCAGGGCGAAACCGCCCTGCTGGGCCAGTTCAGCCTGATCTACCTGGTGATCTGCTACCTCTCGCTGGGCTGCTGGGCGCTGGCTGGCAGCCTGATCCGCAGCTACCTCGACAACCCGCGGCGCCTGCGCCTGTTCAATCGCAGCCTGGCCGCCCTGCTGGTGCTGAGTGCGCTGTACCTGATGCAGGGGTCTGTATGAAAAAGACGAAGGTCAGGCTGTTTTCAACGCAGCATCACCGAGTATCAAGACTTTTCGTACAGCGCCTAGGCTGAGCGGTAATGCCCGGGCGTCGCAGCCAGGTGCTGCTTGAATGCCCGTTGCAGATGCGCCTGGTCGGCAAACCCGGCCTCCAGCGCCACCTCGGCGATCAGCCGGCCCTGGCGCAACTGGGCGCGGGCGTACTGCACGCGGCAGTCCAGCACAAAGCCGTGCGGGGTCAGGCCGTAATGCTGCTTGAAGGTGCGGATCAGATACGAGGTAGACAAGCCGGCCGCCTGGCTGATGTCTTCGAGCTTGAGCGGCTCGGTGCAATGTGCGCGAATGAATGCCGCCGCCCGCTCCAGGCGCGCATCCGGCCTGGCCAGCGGCGGTGGCGCTGCCTCCAGCTGCTGGCGCAGGTCGCCGAAGAACGCTTCGGCAGCCGCCGCCTTGCACGCCGCGCCACGCTGGTTGTCGATGAGCATGTCGTACAGCTGCACCAGGGCCTCGAACAGGGTCGGGGCGGTACTCAGGGTGGCAGCGACCGGTGCGAAGCCAAGCCGGGTCAGCCACGGCATGTCCACGTACAGCATCAGGTACGACCACGGCTGGTCGGCGATCGGGTTGCAGGCATGCACCACACCGGGGTTCATCATCACCACCGTGCCGGTCTCGACCTCGCGCCAGGTGTGCCCGCTGAGGTAGGAGCTGCGCCCGGCAGTGATCGCACCGATGGAAAACCCGGCATGGGAATGGCGCGCATAGCAGACCTTGCGACCGTCTGCGACCCCGCGCGCCTCGATGAAGGGCAACGCCGGGTCACGCCAGAAATACGAGGTGGTGGTCATCGCGTGCGGGCCTGTGGGCAGTGGAACAACGCGCACTCTATCAGGCTTCAAGGCGTGCCACTGCCCCTTGCGCACCGCTCGTCGCCGCTTGCGCGCCCTGATAAGCTGCCGCGCAGACCGTTCAAGGAAGACCCGCATGAGCAGCAAGCGCTTCACCGAAACCAGCAAATTTCTCAGCTACGTGCTGCGTCACGCCCCCGAATCCATCGATCTGCAACTGGACAGCGAAGGCTGGGGCGATGTCGATGCACTGATTGCCGGCGCCGCTCGCCAGGGCCGCGCGCTGGACCTGGCGCACCTGCAGGCGGTGGTGGCCAGCAGCGACAAGAAACGCTTCGGCCTTTCGGACGATGGCCGCAGGATTCGCGCCGTACAGGGGCACTCGACAGCGACGGTCGAGCTCCAGTACGCGCCCAAGGCGCCGCCTGCCGAGCTGTACCACGGTACGGCAACGCGCTTTCTCGACTCGATTGCCCAACAGGGCCTGATCGCCGGCAACCGTCACCACGTGCACCTGTCCCACGACCCCGAAACGGCCATTGCGGTCGGCCAGCGTTACGGTTCACCGGTACTGCTGCACATCGATGCAGCGGCAATGCACGCCCAGGGCCTGGCGTTCTTCCAGGCCGACAATGGCGTATGGCTGACGGCCCACGTGCCGGTGGCGTTCATTCGACAGCCCGGTTAAACCGGCGAGTCGGCGTCGTGCACCACCACCAGCAACTGCGCCTGCACCGCCCCGACCGAGCGTAGCCGGTGCGGTGTCTGGGCATTGAAGTGCAGCGCATCGCCGCGCTCGAGCAACACCCGCTCGTGCATGAAGTCCACTTCCACCTGCCCTTCGTGCACGAACAGGAACTCTTCGCCCAGGTGCTCCTTGAACGTCGAGTCGCTGAAGTCCGCCGGCGGGCAGATGATGAACGGCAGCAGGCTGCGCTGGCCGATATGCTGGGCCAGCACCGCGTAGCCCGGCCCTTCGGCGCTGCCGGACAACGCCTGGCGCTCACCCCGGCGTACCAGGCTGTAGCGCGCCTGCGCAGGCTGGTCTTCGGCGAACAGTTCTTCCACGTTCACGTTCAACGCCCGCGCCAGTTTCAGCGCCGCCGCAATCGAAGGCGTGTTCAGACCCCGCTCCACCTTGGACAGGTAGCTCTTGGTCATGGCCGTTTTCTCGGCCAGCGTCTCAAGCGTCAGCCCAAGTTTTTTTCTTAATACTTTCAATCGGATAGACATTTAACGCCGCTATTCCCGGTGCAATGGGCAACCTTTCCCTTGCCAATGACACTTTGTGTCATATAGCCTTGTTTGTGTCATGAGGTTGACCACCCCGCTCACCTTCCAAGCAACCGGGGCGGGCCAGCCCTGACGTCCGATCCGCCACCGAGGAAACCCCAATGGCCAAGACATTAGCACTCCCCAAGGACCAACTGGTCAAGCAGGCCCTGGAACAGATGCAGGGCTCGCTTGCCGATAATACGTGGACTGTGCGTGAAAAGCTGGCGCTGACCTGTCGAATCCTGTTCGACAACGGCCACGACTCCGGCCTGGCCGGGCAGATCAGTGCCCGCGGCCCGCAACCGGGCACCTTCTACACCCAGCAACTGGGGCTGGGCTTCGATGAAATCACCGCCAGCAACCTGCTATTGGTCAACGAGGACCTGGAGGTGCTCGAAGGCAGCGGCATGCCCAACCCGGCCAACCGCTTTCACAGCTGGGTGTACCGCGCACGCCCGGATGTGAACTGCATCATCCACACCCACCCGACCCACATCGCCGCGCTGTCGATGCTCGAGGTACCGTTGCAGGTGTCGCACATGGACCTCTGCCCGCTGTACGAGGACTGCGCGTTTCTCGAAGGCTGGCCCGGGGTGCCGGTGGGCAACGAGGAAGGCGAGCTGATCAGCGCGGCGCTGGGCGACAAGCGCGCCATCCTGCTCTCGCACCACGGCCAGCTGTCGACCGGCGCCAGCATCGAGGAAGCCTGTGTGATCGCGCAGTTGATCGAGCGCGCGGCGCGCCTGCAGTTGCTGGCGATGTCAGCCGGCCAGATCAAGCCCATCGAGCCGGTGCTGGGGCGCGAAGCGCACGACTGGATCGCCCGCCCCAAGCGCCACGGCGCGGCGTTCGCCTACTATGCCCGGCAGTGCCTGCGTCAGCATGCCGATTGCCTGAACTGAACCTGTTTTCTGCGGAGTGTTTTTCATGTCCACGACTTTTCACGGCATCATCGGCTACACCATCACCCCGTTCAGCGCCGACGGCACCCAGCTCGACCTGGCGGCCCTTGGCCGCTCCATCGATCGGCTGATCGAAGGTGGCGTACAGGCCATCGCGCCCCTGGGCAGCACGGGCGAAGGCGCCTACCTGAGCGACCGCGAGTGGGACCAGGTGGCCGAGTTCAGCCTGGCGCACATTGGCGGGCGGGTACCGACCATTGTCAGCGTCTCGGACCTGACCACCGCCAGCGCCATGCGCCGCGCGCGCTTTGCCGAGGCCCATGGGGCAGATGCGGTGATGGTATTGCCGGCGGCCTACTGGAAGCTGAGCGAGGCCGAGATCCTGCAGCACTACCAGAGCATCGGCGACTGCATCGGCGTGCCGATCATGCTCTACAACAACCCGGCCACCAGCGGCACCGACCTGTCGGTGGAGCTGATCATGCGCATCGTGCGCCAGGTCGAGAACGTGACCATGGTCAAGGAGAGTACCGGCGACATCCAGCGCATGCACAAGCTGCAGCAGTTGGGCGAAGGCCAGGTGCCGTTCTACAACGGCTGCAACCCGTTGGCCCTGGAAGCGTTCGTGGCCGGTGCCACGGGCTGGTGCACGGCGGCAGCCAACCTGATTCCGGCGCTCAACCAGCAGCTGTACCAGGCCGTGCTGGGTAACGACCTTGAGGCGGCGCGGGCGCTGTTCTACCGGCAGTTGCCATTGCTGGAGTTCATCCTCAAGGGCGGCTTGCCGGCGACGGTGAAGGCAGGGTTGGCATTGACCGGTCTGGAGGTGGGCGAGCCGCGCAGGCCGGTGTTCGGGCTGGATGAACCGGGCGTGAGCGGTTGCGCGGGTTGCTCGAACAGATGGGGTAAGGCCTTCTCACGGCCTCGGCGCACGGTATCGCCACGGCCAACAGGGCATGCATCGCCAGCCCTGTTGGCTCGGCTTCAGGGCGCTACAACCGCCAATCCAGGCTCACCGTCAGCGTGCGCGGATCACCCCAGTACACCCCGTTGTAGAACCCCACGTTGTTGTAGTACCTGGTATCCAGCAGGTTCTTCACGTTCAAGGACGCCGACAGGTGTTCGTCGAACTCGTAACGGGACATCAACCCCACCACCGTGTAGGACCGCTGGCGAATGTCAGCCGGCGCCGTGATGATCCGGCCATCGCTGCCTCGCCCCACCGGACGATTGCCGCTGCGGTAGATGTCGCTCTGCCAATCCACCGACCCACCCACGGTCAACCTGTCCATCACCCTGTAGGTGCTGTTCCAGCGCACCATGTTCAACGGCTGGGTGGTGTTGCGCCGCTTGTGCTCGGCATCCAGCGAGTGGGTGTAGCTGTAGCCCAGGGTCATGTTCCACCCCGCCATCACCTCGCCAGCGACCTCTGCCTCGAAGCCCTTCACGGTATTGCCCTTGCCGCCGGACTTGTAATACTGCTCGCCGTTGGGCCCTACCGGAATGGAATCGTCCACCTCGGCCACGTTGTCCTGCTTGCTGCGAAACACCGCCGTCGACAGGTTCAGGCGCTCGTCCAGCAGGCTGCCCTTCAGGCCCACCTCGTAGTTGCTGCCCACCACCGGTTCCAGGTACTTGTCGTCGACATCCTTGTAGTTCTGCGGCTTGAAGATGTCGGTGTAGCTGGCGTACACGGTGTATTGGTCGGTGATGTCGTACAGAACGCCCGCATAGGGTGTCCACACGTCATTGTGGGTGCGGCTGGAGCGCGGGTTCTCCACCACCTGCCCCGCCGCATCGAATGCCCATGAGCGCCCCGTGACCTTCCAGCTGCCGTAGCGGCTGCCCAGCACCAGGTGCAGTGCATCGGTCACGTTCAGCCGGGTGGCGACATAGCCGGCCTTCTGCTGCGTGGTATCGCGCGAACCATCCAGGTTGGTCACGGTATCGGCGAACTTGTCTACCCCGCCCAGGTACTTCCAGTCGGGGATGGTCGTGTAGCCGGGCGGCAGGTCCAGGGGCCGCTTGAGCGGCGCGCTGTTGCGCCGCTGCGACTCGCCATAGCCGATCATGAATTCGTGCTCGCGCCCCAGCAGCGCAAAGGGCCCGCCCAGGTTGAGGTCGGCGGCGCTCATTTTCTCGTCGCCGATGAAGTGGCTGACCCAGGCATTCATGCCGCTGCGGTCGGCCTCGGGGAAGCCCTGGCCACCGAAGTACACCTTGCCGTCGGTTTCGCTCTGGCGGTAGGTGTAGGCCGCCTTGAGGTGCCAGTCGCCGCCCAGGCGCTGGTCGAGGGTGGCGAACACGGTCTCGTCCTTGAGCGGCCATGAACTCCACGGCGCCGAGATGTTGTTCGAACGCGGCAGCTTGGCCTTGCCACCGGAGGCGTTCCAGTACGGCACGGTGCCCCACGAGGCACCCTGTACATGCTTGTTCTGGTAGTCGTACCCCACCGCCAGCACGGTGTCGTCGCTCAGGTCGCCCTCGAGAATGCCGTAGGCCACCTCGCGCTGGGTCTGGTAGCGGTCGCGAAACGAATGGGCATCGCGGTAGGCCAGCACGCTGCGCCCGCGCAGACGGCCGTCGAAGGCCAGCGGCCCGCCCACGTCGACATAGCTGTAGTAGTTGTCGTAGCTGCCGCCACGCAGGCCGGTTTTCACCGCCAGCTCATGGGTGGGGCGCTTGCGCATCATGTTGATGGTGCCCGACGGGTCGCCGGCGCCGGTGGTCAGCCCGGTGGCGCCACGCACCACTTCGATGCGGTCGTAGATGATGGTGTCCGAGTCGGACTTGAGCCCCGCGAAGGTGTTGAGCATGCCGTCGATCTGGAAGTTGTCGATGGCATAGCCGCGCGAGTTGTAGGTGGGACGCTCGGAGTCGTTGCGCTGCACTACCACGCCCGTCACCTGGCCCATGGCTTCGGAGAGGTTGTCGAGCTGGAAGTCGTCCAGCTGCTGGCGGGTCAGCACCGACATCGACTGCGGGGTGTCCTTGATCGACAGGTTCAGGCGGGTGGCGGTGCTCATGCTGCCGGTGGTGTAGGCCCCGGTGTTTTCGGTCGTGCTGCCCAGGCCCTGGGCACTCACGTTGGTCGAACCCAGCTCCAGCGCCTGGGGGGCTGCGTCGGGCAGGGGTTCGTTGTCAGCCAGTGCGACGGCGCTGCAGGCGGTGCCGCACAGGCCCAGTGTCAACGTCATGGAACGGGTAATCGGCGCGAACATCGCGGCCTTCTCCTTGTTTTACGACGGGAAATTCCGTTTAGAAATACACAGCGGGACATCATCGGATCACCCTTAATACGAATGCTTATCGATTTAATTTAGGCATGAAAAAGGCGATCCGAAGATCGCCTTTTTTACCCGCCGGATGCGCTACGGCATCACAGGTGGCGTGTACTGCAACGTGGTGCCCAGCGCCCAGAGCAGGAACAGCACCAGCGGCACGTGCACCAGCAACTGCACGAACGAGAAGCCGATCAGGTCGCGCGCCTTGAGCCCCAGCACGCCCAGCAGCGGCAGCATGTAGAACGGGTTGATCAGGTTGGCAGCGCCTCGGCGGCGTTGTAGATCTGCACCGCCCAGCCCAGGTGGTACTGCAGGTCGTTGGCCACCAGCATCACGTAGGGCGCCTCGATGATCCACTTGCCGCCACCGGAGGGAATGAAGAAGCCCAGCACCGCGGAGTACACGCCCATCAGCAAGGCGTAGGTGTCATGCGAGGCGATCTGCACGAAGAAGGTGGAGATATGGTGCGCCAGGGTTTGCGCGTCCACGCCCTTGACCTGGGTGAGGATGGCCGCGATCGAGCCGTAAAGCGGGAACTGGATCAGTACCCCGGTGGTGGTCGGCACCGCACGGCCACCGCATCCAGGAAGCTGCGCGGGCGCCAGTGCAGCAAGGCGCCGAGCATGATGAACAGAAAGTTGTAGGTATTGAGCCCCGAGATCGCGGTGATGGCCGGCTTGGTCGAGAACTCGTGGTACAGCCAGCCAGCCGCCAGGGCCACCAGCAGCAGGGTCAGCACCGGGCTGTATTCCAGCCATTCACCCGGGCGCGTGCGCTGCGCCGGTGGTGGTGCGCTGAAGCTGGGGTCGATGCCACAGGCCTGGGCATCGCGGGCACTCTGCGGGCCGGGTGCAGTGGCGTAGGCCACGATCAGCGACACGATGACCAGCGCCGCCAGCATCACGCCCGACTGCCAGAGGAAGATGGTTTCGGTGAACGGGATCACCCCGGTGATCGCCAGGATCGACGGCGGCAGGCTGGCCGGGTTGGCTTGCAGCTGCGCGGCCGACGAGGACAGGCCCAGCGCCCATACGGCGCCCAGGCCCAGGTAGGCGGCGGCACCGGCGGCGCGGTAGTCCATCTTCAGGTCGGTACGGCGCGCCAGGGCGCGTACCAGCAGGCCGCCGAACACCAGCGACAGGCCCCAGTTGAGCAGCGAGGCGACCATCGAGATCAGCGCCACCCAGCACACGGCCGAACGGCCGTTCTTCGGAATGCGCGCCAGGCGGTCGATGAGTTTCACCGCCGGCGGCGAGCTGGCCACCACATAGCCGCCGATGACCACGAAGGCCATCTGCATGGTGAAGGGGATCAGGCTCCAGAACCCGTCACCGAAGGCGGTGGCGGTATCGAGGGGTTTGGCGCCCATGGCCAGGGCGGCCAGTGACACCAGCACCACGGCCAGGGCGGCGAACACCCAGGAGTCGGGGAACCAGCGTTCGGCCCAGTTGGAGCAACGCAGGGCAAAGCGGGCGGAGCGGCTGTCTTGGAGTTCGGCGGCCACGGGATTTTCCTTCTTATTGATTTTTTTTGAACGGCTGAAGACCCCTTCGCCGGCAAGGCCGGCTCCTGCACAGGAATGCGTGGTTCCCTGCAGGAGCCGGCCTTGCCGGCGAAGAGGCCAGCACAGGCAAGGCGGTTATCAGCCTAGAACGTCATCTCTTTCACATCATCGGCCACGATCAGCTTGCCGGCGGTCTTGGCGACGATCTCTTCCACGCTCACCCCCGGCGCTGTCTCGCGCAGGATGAACGCGCCATTCTCGATCTCAAGATAGGCCAGGTCGGTCAGCACCTTGCGGATGCAGCCGGCACCGGTCAGCGGCAGGCTGCAGCGCGACAGCAGCTTGGACTCGCCGTCCTTGGAGGCATGGGTCATGGTGACGATGATGTTCTCGGCACCAGCCACCAGGTCCATCGCCCGCCCATGCCCTTGACCAGTTTGCCCGGGATCATCCAGGAGGCGATGTTGCCCTCCACGTCCACCTCGAACGCCCCCAGCACAGTGAGGTCGACGTGACCGCCACGGATCATCGCGAAGGACTCGGCCGAGTTGAAGATCGACGCGCCGGTGCGGGCGGTCACGGTCTGCTTGCCGGCGTTGATCATGTCGGCGTCCAGCTGCGCTTCGGTGGGGAATTCCCCCATGCCCAGCAGGCCGTTCTCCGATTGCAGCATCACGTCCATATCCGCCGGGACGTAGTTGGCCACCAGGGTCGGGATGCCGATGCCAAGGTTGACGTAGTAGCCGTCCTTGAGTTCACGGGCTACACGTTGTGCCATTTGTTCGCGGGTAAGTGCCATGCTCAGGTTCTCTTTGTTGTTCTGCGCGGGGTCGGGTCAGGCTTTGACGGTGCGTTTTTCGATACGCTTCTCGAACGTGCCGACGATGACCCGGTCGACGTAGATGCCCGGGGTATGGATCTCGGTAGGCAGCAGCACGCCTGGCTCGACGATCTCCTCGACCTCCACCACGGTGATCTTGCCGGCGGTGGCGGCCAGCGGGTTGAAGTTCTGCGCGGTGTTGCGGTACACCACGTTGCCGTAGTGGTCGGCCTTCCAGCCCTTGACGATGGCGAAGTCACCGGTGATGGCTTCTTCGAGGATGTACTTGCGCCCGTTGAATTCGCGCACTTCCTTGCCTTCGGCCACCGGGGTGCCGTAGCCGGTGGCGGTGAAGAAGGCCGGGATGCCGGCGCCGCCGGCGCGCATCTTCTCGGCCAGGGTGCCTTGCGGGGTAAGTTCCACTTCCAGCTCGCCGCTGAGCAGCTGACGCTCGAACTCGGCGTTTTCGCCCACATACGAGGCGACCATCTTGCGGATCTGGTGGTCTTCGAGCAGCACGCCCAGGCCGAAGCCGTCGACGCCGCAGTTGTTGGACACCACGGTCAGGCCGCGCACGCCGCGGCGCTTGATCTCGGCAATGAGGTTTTCGGGGATGCCGCACAGGCCGAAGCCGCCTGCCAGTACGGTCATGTTGTCGGCAAGGCCTTCGAGGGCCTCTTCATAGGTCGCTACGCGCTTGTCCAGTCCGGCCATGCTGATTCGCCTTTTGTAGTTGTAGAACCGACGAGGGTCGTCGGAGAGCGTCTGGGGCCATCTTCACCCTTGGCCACTCATTTGTTAATTTTGTTTTTTTGATGGATTGATTGGTTATTCAAATCAATGTCGACGCGGGTAGGCTTGACCCGCCACAAAACCCTAAAGGACAGTAGACCACCCTCCCCACTTTGCAGGAGCCTTCCATGCGTACGCTCGAACTCGGCGACTCCACCGTACCCGTCATCGGCCAGGGCACCTGGTACATGGGCGAAGACCCCGGCCAGCAGAAAGCCGAGGTCGCCGCCCTGCAGCACGGCATCGACCTGGGCCTGACGTTGATCGACACCGCCGAAATGTATGCCGAGGGCGGCGCCGAGCGGGTGGTGGGCCAGGCCATCCAGGGGCGTCGCGAGCAGGTCTGCGTGGTCAGCAAGGTGTACCCGCACAACGCCAGCCGCAGCGGCATCCCCGCCGCCTGCGAGCGCAGCCTGCAGCGCCTGGGCACCGACCATATCGACCTGTACCTGCTGCACTGGCGCGGCCAGTACCCGCTGGAGGAAACCGTCGAAGCCTTCGAGCGCCTGCGCGAGGCCGGCAAGATCCGGCGCTGGGGCGTGTCCAACTTCGATACCGATGACCTGCGCGAGCTGGACAACCCGGCCTGCGCCACCAACCAGGTGCTGTACAACCCCGAGCAGCGCGGCATCGAGTTCGACCTGCTGCCCTACAGCCACAAGCGCCACTTGCCAACCATGGCCTACTGCCCGCTGGCCCAGGCCGGACGCCTGCTCAAAAACGCGACCCTCAACCAGATCGCCGAACGCCATGGCGCCACCGCGGCCCAGGTGGCGCTGGCCTGGGTAACCCGTGAAGACGGCGTGATCGCGATCCCCAAGGCGGTGGACAAGCGCCATGTGCAGCTCAATGCCGCCGCAGCCAGCCTGACCTTGAGCAGCGAAGACCTGCGCGCCATCGACCGCGCCTTCCCGCCGCCCACCCGCAAGCAGCGCCTGGCGATGGTGTGATCAGCGAAAGTCGCGGCTGCGCACATCCAGCCCGTGCAACAGCGGGCTGAGGTCTTCCAGGCGCTTGGCGATCAGGTGGCGCACGCCGTCGGCGCATTCGAGCGTACCCATCACCCGCAGCAGCTGCGAGCCCACCAGCACCCGGCGCTGACGCTCGGCCAGCTCGCGCCACACCACCACGTTGACCATGCCGAACTCATCCTCCAGGGTCACGAAGGTCACGCCGCTGGCAGTGCCTGGCCGCTGGCGCCCGGTGACCAGCCCCGCCACGCTCACCGCATCGCCGTGTTCGGCCCACTCCAGGGCCTGCGAACTGCGACAGCCCAGGCCATTCAGGCGTCGGCGCAGCAGGCTCAGCGGGTGCGGGCCCAATGTGGTGCCGACGCTGGCATAGTCGGCAAACAGGTCCTCGCCCACGCTGGGCACCGGCAGGTTCACCGGCGCTTCACGGGGCGGCTCCACCCCGGCGAACAGCGGCAGTTGCGCCTGCACCGCCGCCACTTCCCAACGCGCCTGATAACGGTGCCCGGCCAGGGCGCCCAGGGCCCCGGCATCGGCCAGCAGCGCCCGCGCCCGCGCATCCAGGCCGGCACGCAGGCATAGGTCTGCCACATCGCCGAACGCCCGTTGCGCCCTGGCCTGTGCCAGGCGCAGGGCATCGTCCTGGCGAAAGCCGCGCACCTGGCGCAGGCCAAGGCGCAGCGCCAGTTCATCGCCGCCCACCGGCTCCAGGCTGCAGTCCCACTGGCTGTGCTGCACATCCACCGGGCGAATCTGGATGCGGTGGCGGCGTGCGTCCTGCAGGATCTGGTCCGGGCTGTAGAAGCCCATCGGCCAGCTGTTGATCAGCGCACAGGCGAAGATCGCCGGCTCGTGGCACTTGAGCCAGCAACTGGCGTAGGTCAGCAAGGCAAAGCTGGCCGCGTGGGACTCGGGGAACCCGTAGCTGCCAAAGCCCTTGATCTGCTCGAAGATGCGCTCGGCGAACTCGACGCTGTAGCCGTTGTTCAGCATGCCCCGGGTCAGCCGCTCGCGGTGTGGCTCCAGCCCGCCGTGACGTTTCCAGGCGGCCATCGAACGGCGCAACTGATCGGCCTCGCCTGCCGTATAGTCGGCAGCCACCATGGCCAGCTCCATCACCTGCTCCTGAAACAGCGGCACGCCCAGGGTGCGCTCGAACACCTTCTTCAGCGCATCCGACGGGTAGGTCACCTGCTCCTGCTTGTTACGCCGGCGCAGGTACGGGTGCACCATGTCGCCCTGGATCGGCCCGGGGCGCACGATGGCCACCTCGATCACCAGGTCGTAGAACTCGCGTGGCTTGAGCCGCGGCAGCATGGCCATCTGCGCCCGTGACTCGATCTGGAACACCCCCACGGTATCGGCACGGCCGATCATGTCGTAGGTGGGGACATCGTCCGGCGGCAGGGTCGCGATGGTCAGCTCGCGCCCGCGGTGGTAGCGCACCAGGTCGAAGCAGCGGCGCAAGGCGCTGAGCATGCCCAGGGCCAGGATATCGACCTTGAGCAGGCCGACCATGTCCAGGTCGTCCTTGTCCCACTGGATCACCGTGCGTTCGTCCATGGCGGCGTTTTCCACCGGCACCAGGGTGTCCAGTGGCTGCTCGGAAATCACGAAGCCACCAGGGTGCTGCGACAGGTGCCGGGGGAAGCCGATCAGCTCGCCGGTCAAGGTCAGCACCCGGTGCAGCAGCGGGCTGTCGGGGTCGAAACCGGCTTCGCGCAACCGCTCCGGCGGCGGGATGCGGTCGGTCCAGCGCCCGCAGCAATCGGCCAGGGCGTTGATCTGGTCGGGCGGCAGCCCCAGCACCCGGGCAATGTCGCGCACCGCCCCGGCGGCATGGTAGGTGCTGGCCACGGCCGTCAGGGCGGCGCGGTGGCGGCCATAGCGGTTGAACACGTATTGCAGCACCTCTTCGCGCCGTTCGTGCTCGAAGTCCACGTCGATGTCCGGCGGCTCGTCGCGCTTCACGCGATAAAAAGCGCTCGAACAGCAGGTGCGTGCGGGTCGGGTCCAGCTCGGTGATGCCCAGCACGAAGCACACCACCGAGTTGGCTGCCGAGCCCCGGCCCTGGCACAGGATGCCCTGGCCACGGGCAAAATGAACGATGTCGTAGACAGTCAGGAAGTAGCTCTCGTAACCCAGCTCGGCGATCAGTGCCAGTTCGTGTTCGAGGGTCTGGCGCACGGCCGGCTCGATTCCCCCAGGCCAGCGCCACGGCACCTGGCGTTCGCACAGCGTGCGCAGCCAGCCGGTCGGCGTGTACCCCTCGGGCACCACTTCGCGCGGGTACTGGTAGCGCAACTGGCCGAGGTCGAAGGTGCAGCGCCGGGCAATCTCCAGGGTGGCCTCAAGCAGGTGGGCCGGGTACAGCTCGGCCAGCTGCGCCAGGGGCCGCAGGTGCCGCTCGCCATTGGCGAACAGGTGCTGCCCGGCACCGGCCACGGTGCTGTGATGGCGCAGCGCGCTCATGCAGTCCTGCAGCGCGCGCCGCCCACGCGCATGCATGTGCACGTCGCCACAGGCCACGGTGCGCAGGTTCAGGCTCGCGGCCAACCCCTGCAGTTGTTGCAGGCGCTGATGGTCGTCGGCACCGCGATGCAGTTGCACCGCCAGCCACAGGCGCTCGCCGAACACCTCGCGCAGCCACAGGCCGGGGCCGGCCTGCAACGGCTCGTCCGGCACCCACAGCGCCAGCAGGCCGTGCAACGGGCCGGCGAAGTCTTCGCGCAGCAGCTGGTATTCGCCCTTTTTCGCCCGGCGCCGCGCCAGGGTGATGAGCCGACACAGGTGCTGGTAGCCGCTCAGGTTTTCGACCAGCAGCACCAGCCTGGGGCCGTCGTGCACCCGCACCTCGCTGCCGACGATCAGCTTGAGGCCCGTCTCCCTGGCCGCCTGCCAGGCGCGCACGATACCGGCCAGGGTGCATTCGTCGGTGATCGCCAGGGCCTGGTAGCCCTGCTGGTGCGCCCGCTCGAACAGCTCGCGGGCACTCGAGGCCCCGCGCTGGAAAGTGAAGTTCGACAGGCAGTGCAGCTCGGCATAGCCCACGCTCATGCGAACCAGCCCTGCAGCCACAACGGCCCGCCTTCGCCCAGTGGCCGGTAGGCCCAGCCGCGCTGGCCGGCCGGGGTTTCGACCAGGTAGTAGTCACGCCGTACATCGCCGCCATCCCACCAGCCGGATTCGATCCGCTCGGGCCCGGCCAGCAGGCGCAGGCCCTCGGGCGCCAAGGCCTGCGGCTCGGCCAGCAGCCAGCCCGGGCGCGGCGGCCCGCCCGGCGCACGGGCCAGCGGCGGGCGCCGCCAGCCGCCTGCCAGGCGCACTCGGGCGGTGGTCGGCAAAAGCCTGCACAGCCCGCACGCTCTCATCGCCCAGGCGTGCACGCAAACGCTCGCGCAACTGCTCCCAGCCCTGTTGCTGCTGGGCCGCGCATTGAACAGCTCGCCCGGTTGCGGCACGAACGCCGGCAGGTCGTCGGCCACCAGGCGCACGCTGCGCACCGGTGCGGGCAGGCTCAACTGCTCCAGGCGCCCGCGTGCCAGCTCGAACAGCATGCCGCTTCGCGTTCGGCGGCCAGCAGGCCGACCACCACCGGCGTGGCGACGCCCCGGGCATGTTCCAGGTGCAGGGTAAAACGCTGCACGCCGCCGTCACGGCTGGCCAGGAACGCCGCCAGGTCGGCAATCAGCCGGCGCAACGGAAACAACAGCGCCTGGTGCGACTCCACATCGAAGTTGAGTTCCAGCGCGCCTCGAACCGGTCCGGCGGCCGGTAGCACGCCAGCGCCATGGGGCGCAGGCCCAGCAGGCGATCCAGGTGCACCTGCACGCTGGCGGCAAAACGCCTGGCCAGGTGTCGCGCGGCAACCCCAGCACCTGCCCAAGGTCGCGCAGGCCCATGCGCGACAAGGCCGTGGCGGCCTCCACCGGCAGGCCGATGCGGTCCACGGGCATCTGCGCAAGGGCGGCGCGGGTGGCCTGGGCGTCGTTCAGTGCCAGCCCGTCATGGGCGTTGGCCAGCATGCGCGCCGCCACCGGGTTGCTGGCCAGCACGATGCGATGACGCAGCCCCAGCTCGCCCAGCTCCTTGCGCAGGCGGGCCTCGAACAGCGGCCAGGGCCCGAACAGGCCCAGGCTGGATTCGACTTCGAGCAACACGGTGCGTGGGTAATGCAGGCTGACCTGCGAACTGAACTGGTAGGCCCAGGCGGCCAGCAATTGCTGCAACTGCTCGACCGCCGCCGGGTCATGCTCGACGCAGGTAAAACTGCTGGCCAGCGCCTGCGCGGTGCTCAGGCTCTGCCCGGCGCGCAGCCCCAGGGCCCGGGCCGCCGGGTTGACCGCCTGCAACACGCGCCGCTGCGCCGGGCCGCTGAGCAGCACCAGCGGCGCCTGGGGGTCGTCGCGACCGCGCAGCACGCTGTCGAGTGCCAGTTGCGGCAGCAGGATGCAGGCCCACAGCATCGCCCATCACCCTCGCCCGGCCATGGCGATCGGGGTGGCCGGGCCAGCCCGCCACGGCACTTGAGCACCCGCCACTGCGCCGGGTGCAGGTCGACGGCAATGCGCAGCGCGGCCGGCGACGGGTTGAGTGCCGCCTGCTGCGGGCGGCAGGCAAAGGCCAGGGTCTGGCCGGTTTCGGCAGCCACCTGCAGGCGGCGCAAGGCGCGGTCGTCGACCTGCTGCGGCCAGCACAGCACCGCGCCGCAACTGCCCGAGCGCAGGCACTGCTCGGCGGCCCACAGGGCCTCGACGCGGGAGGCCTGGATCAGCGACAGCCAGCGCAGGTCGACACCGGCTGCCAGCCAGGCGGGCGGGTACGGAATGAACGGCGGCGCCACCAGCACCACCCGTTCGCCGCTGGCAGTCAGGCGCGCCAGGCTCGGCCAGAGCAGGTGCAGCTCGCCGGCGCCCTCGGCAGCCAGCAGCAGTTCGCTGAGCGCACCCGGTGGCCAGCCGCCGCCGGGCAGCACCGCGTCCAGCGCGGCATGCCCGGTGGGTTGCAGGCCCCGGGGCTGGGCCAGCGGGCGCCCCTTCCAGACCCGCCGCTCGTCGAGCAGCCCGTCGAGGCTGACCACCGCGCCCATCAGTCGCGCCTCAACAGGCCGCAGAACACCCCTTCGATCACGAAGTCGCGTTCGGGCCCCACGTCTATCGGTGCATAGGCCGGGTTGCGCGGCAGCAGGCGGTAGTGCGCGCCTGCGCGCTGGAAGCGCTTGATGGTGACCTCGCCATCGAGCCGGGCCACCACGATCTGCCCGTCGCGGGCATCGGGCTGCTGGTGAATGCCCACCAGGTCGCCGTCGAAGATACCGTCGTCGATCATCGAGTCGCCGCGCACCTTCAGCAGGTAGGTGGGGTACGGCTGAACAGGTGCGCATCGAGCATCAGCTGTTCGTGGATGTCCACGTCGGGCCCGATCGGCGGCCGGCGGCCACCTGGCCAGTACCGGGATCTCCAGCACCTCGGGCGGCGCAGCGCACCGGCCAGGCGGATGCTGCGCGCCTGGTTGGGGGTGACCTCGATCAAGCCGGCCTCGCACAGCGCCTGGATGTGCTTGCGCGCCACGCTGCGCGAGGCAAAGCCGAAGGCCTGGGCGATGTCGGCCAGGCTCGGGGGCTGCCCTTGCTGCGCGATGCGGTCGCGGATGAAGGTCAGGATGGCGGCACGTTTGGGCGATAGTCTGTTCATGGAGCACATTTGTACTCTTTTCGGGTTTATCTGACCAGCCCCGCTGATCGCCACGGCAAAATGGTTATGATGGCCCGCCGTGCAATGGAAACCGCGCCCCATGCTTGAAGCCCTGCTGTTCGACCTCGATGGCACCCTGACCGACACCGATACCCTGCATTTGCAGGCACTGCAGCAGTTGCTGCGTGAGCAGGGTCGCGAACTGAGCGAGGCCGAGTTCGACGCCCACGTCAGTGGCCGGGCCAACGCCGACATGTGCCGCTACCTGTTCCCCGGGCGCCCGGTGGCCGAGCATGAGGCATTCGCCGACCGCAAGGAGGCGCGCTTTCGTGCGCTGTCGCCGACCTTGCAGCCCACTGCCGGCCTCGAACGCCTGCTGGCGCATGCCGAGCGCCGCGGCATCGGCATGGCCGTGGTCACCAATGCGCCACGGGCCAATGCGCAGCACATGCTGGCAGCCATGGGCCTGGCCAGCGCTTCGAGCATGTGCTGGTGGCCGAGGAACTGGCACGGGCCAAGCCCGATCCCCTGCCCTACCTCACCGGCCTGGAACGCCTGGGGGCCAGGGCAGACCATGCGCTGGCGTTCGAGGATTCGGTGCCGGGCGTGACGGCAGCGAGCCGCGCGGGGATCCTTACCGTGGGCCTGTCGACCAGCCAGGCGCCGCAGGTGCTGCTGGAGGCCGGTGCGCAGCTGGTGGTGAAGAACTTCGACGATGAGCGCCTGTGGCAACTGATTGCGCAGATGAGCGGCTGAAGCCACCCACCGCGCCGGTTTCGCCAGCCAGGCTGGCACGTGCACCATCGGGGGTCACCTTCGAGCGGTGCACGTTCGCTGTCGGTGCACCCCTGAGCCGGCCAATTCACAAAACATGACCAACGGGTCACATTTATCCCGCCCCTCTCCTACACTGTTCAATCGACCTGATACCGTCCGGAAAACTCGATCGAAAATAGTCGAAACTTCTGCAAACCCGGTAGGTCAGCAACTAAGTAGGCCAACGACTCTGGTTACCCAGGCGCAGCCCACCCCCCACTCGTCAGCACGCCATCGGCAGGAGCGCCGGCTGGCGTAGCGCTTGCACGTGTGTCCGGGGCGTTTCACCGCATCACATGACATAGCGAGAACAACAGTACAGACATGCAGCGGGTGGGATACGCCCGCAGAACAAGGGACGGAGACAAGTATGATCAGCGCCGCTGTCGAACCTCATGCAGAGCATTTCAACCCGGATACCAGCGCGCAGGTGCGTGCTGCCCAGATCGTCACGACAGCCAAGGCCCCTGCCCTCGATACCCGGCGCAACCCGAACAAGCGCAAGGTGCTGTTCGTGACCTCGGAAATCGCCGACCTGGTCAAGACCGGCGGCCTGGGCGACGTCTCCGCCGCCCTGCCCCGCGCCATGCGCCACCTGCACGATGTACGCGTGCTGATCCCCGGCTACCCGCAGGTACTCGAAAGCGACAACCCGATCCACCTGGTGGGCGAGCTGGGCGGCCATGCCGCACTGCCCCCGTGCAAGATCGGGCGCATGGACCTGGCCGACGGCCTGGTCATCTATGTACTGATCTGCCCCGAGCTGTACCAGCGCGAAGGCACCCCCTACGGCGCCAACAATGGCCGTGACTGGCCCGACAACCATATCCGCTTCGCCCGCCTGGGCCTGGCCGCCGCCGAAATCGCCGCGGGCGAGGGCATGGTGCACTGGAAGCCCGATCTGGTGCACGCCCACGACTGGCCTGCCGGCCTGGCCCCGGCCTACATGCACTGGCGCGGCCTGAACACCCCCACCCTGTTCACCATCCACAACCTGGCCTACCAGGGTGTGGTCAGCCGCGGCTGCTGCCCGGAACTGGCGATTCCCGAACACGCCCTGCAACAGGAAGGCATGGAGTTCTACGGCAAGCTGTCGTTTCTTAAGGCCGGCCTGGCCTACTCCAGCCACATCACCACGGTCAGCGCCACCTATGCCCGGGAAATCACCACCCCGGCCTTCGGCTGCGGGCTCGACGGTTTTCTTGGCAGCAAGGCGCAGCAGGGCCTGCTCAGCGGCATCCCCAACGGCATCGACGAAAGCTGGGATTCGGCCACCGACACCCACCTGACCCACCGCTTCAGCATCAACGACTGGGAAGGCAAGGCGGCCAACAGCAGCCAGGTGCGCGAGCTGTTCGAGCTGGAGCCCTCCACCGGCCCGCTGTTCGCCGTGGTCTCGCGCCTGGTGTACCAGAAGGGCCTGGACCTGACCCTGGGGGTGGCCGAGTACATCGTCGAACAGGGCGGCCAGATCGCCATCATCGGCCGCGGCGAACCGGAGGAAGAACAAGCCATGCGCGAGCTGGCCAGCCGCTTCCCGGGCCGCGTGGGGGTGCGCATCGGCTTCAACGAGACCGACGCACGGCGCATGTTCGCCGGCAGCGACTTTCTGCTGATGCCCTCGCGCTACGAGCCCTGCGGCCTGAGCCAGATGTACGCGCAGCGCTTCGGCTCGCTGCCGGTGGCGCGCAACACCGGCGGCCTGGCCGACACCATCGAGAATGGCGTCACCGGCTTTCTGTTCGACGAATCGAGCGTGGAGAGCTACCGCGAAGCACTCTCGCGGGCCTTCTACGTATACGGCAAGAAACACCTGCTCAATGCCATGCGCTGCCTGGCCATGACCCAGCCATTCAACTGGTGTCAGGCCGTGGAACCCTATGCCCACCTGTACGAGGAACTGGTGACGCGCGCCACGCTCAACGCAGGCTGAGGAGAACTGCCGTATGCCCTTCAGGTCACAGGAACACGCGACCCACGGGGCCGTGATGCTGGACAGCCACACCACCCGCTTCGCCCTCTGGGCGCCCGATGCCCGGCAGGTGGAGGTGGAATGTGAAAACGCCGCCCCGCAACCCATGCAGCGCAGTGACGACGGCTGGTTCGTGCTGCGCCTGCCCTGCCCGGCCGGTACGCGCTATCGCTACCGTATCGACGGCGACCTGTCGGTCGCCGACCCGGCCAGCCGTGCCCAGCCCGACGGCGTGCACGGCCCCAGCCAGGTGCTGGGCACCGAATATGCCTGGCAACACCCCGACTGGCAGGGCCGCCCCTGGCACGAGGCAGTCATCTATGAAGTGCACGTGGGCCTGCTGGGCGGTTACGCCGGCGTGGCCAGGCACCTGCCGCGCCTGGCCGCACTGGGCGTGACCGCCATCGAGCTGATGCCCATCGGGCAGTTTCCCGGCCAGCGCAACTGGGGCTATGACGGCGTGCTGCCGTTCGCCCCGCAAGCGAGCTATGGCACTGCGCAGCAACTCAAGGCGCTGATCGACCAGGCCCACGCGCTGGGGCTGATGGTGCTGCTGGATGTGGTGTACAACCACTTCGGCCCCGACGGCAATTACCTGCACCGTTATGCCCAGGGCTTCTTTCGCGAAGACCGGCATACGCCCTGGGGCGCGGCCATCGATTTTCGTCGCCGCCAGGTGCGCGACTTCTTCATCGAGAACGCCCTGATGTGGCTGCACGACTACCGCTTCGACGGCCTGCGCCTGGATGCGGTGCACGCCATCGACGACCCTGACTTTCTGCATGAGCTGGCCCGCCGCGTGCGCGCCAGCACCGCACCGGGCCGGCAGGTGTGGCTCACCCTCGAGAACGAGCGCAACCAGGCGCACCTGCTTCAGGAGGGCTACGACGCCCAGTGGAACGACGATGGCCACAACGCCCTGCACGTGCTGCTGACCGGCGAGCAGGAAGGCTACTACGTCGATTACCGCGAGGCGCCGCTGAACAAGCTGGCGCGTTGCCTGAGCCAGGGGTTCGTGTTCCAGGGCCAGCCGGACCGCAACGGCGAACCGCGTGGCGAAGCCAGCGGCCACCTGCCGCCCAGTGCCTTCGTGCTGTTTCTGCAGAACCATGACCAGATCGGCAACCGCGCGCTGGGCGAGCGGCTCGAGCGCCTGTGCCCGCCCCAGGCCCTGCGCGCCGCCACCGGGCTGCTGTTGCTGGCACCGATGATCCCGCTGCTGTTCATGGGCGATGACTGGGGGTGCCGCCAGCCCTTCCTGTTCTTCACCGATCACCACGACGACCTTGCCACCGCCGTGCGCGAAGGCCGACGCGCCGAGTTCAAGGGGTTCAAGGCCTTCGCCGACCCCGAGCAACGGGCGCGCATCCCCGACCCGAACGCCGCCCAGACCTTCCTCGACTCGCAACCGCAATGGGGCGAGGACAGCGAGCAGTGGGTGGCGCTGTACCGTCGCCTGCTGTACCTGCGCCACCAGCACATCATCCCGCGCCTGCCGGGCACCCGCGCCCTGGGCGCCCAGGTGGTCGACGGCCAGGGCGTGAGCGCCCGCTGGCAACTGGGCGATGGCAGCGAGCTGCGCATCGACCTCAACCTCGGCCAGCAGCCACTGGCCCTGGACCTGCCGGCCCGCGAGCGGCACCTGTTCGAAAGTTGCGAACTGCCCCCGGGCCCACCCTGCCTGCCGCCGTTGAGCTGCGTGGTGAGCCTGACCCCTTCCTGCCCCACGGAGCCTGTGCATGCCTGACCTACCCTTGCTGCAACTGGCCGAACGCGCTGGCCTGGCGGTGGACTGGATCGACGCCAACGGGCGCGCCCAGCGTGTCAGCGAACCGGTCCTGCGGCGCATCCTGGCCGCCCTTGGCCACCCGGCCGCCGACGACATCGCCATCGCCAACAGCCTCAAGGCCCTGGAAAAAGCCCACGATTCCCGTCACCTGCCGCCACTGCTGACGGTCGACCAGCACCAGCCGCTGGACCTGTCGCGCTACTTCGCGGCCAACAGCCGCTGCGAGGTGCAGCACGAGGACGGCACCCGCCAGCAGCTGCAGCTGGATGCCCAGGCCCTGCTGCCGCCCGGGCTGCCACTGGGGTATCACCAGCTGCATATCGACGCCACCACCTTCACCCTGGCCGTGGCCCCGGCGCAGTGCTACAGCCTGGCCGATGCGCTGGGCACCCCGCACCCACGGTGCTGGGGCCTGAGTGCCCAGCTGTACAGCCTGCGCCGCCCGGGCGACGGCGGGCTGGGCGACTGCCTGGCACTGGAGGGCCTGGCACGCAGCGCCGCCGAGCGTGGCGCCACGGCCCTGGCCATCAGCCCGGTGCACGCCATGTTCACCCGCAACCACCCCAGCTACAGCCCCTATTCGCCGTCCAGCCGGCTGTTTCTGAACAGCCTGTATGCCAGCCCCCAGGCGGTGATCGACGAGCGCACGGTGCGCATCACGGTCCAGGCCCTGGGCCTTGAGGCCCAGCTCGAACAGCTCGAAGGCCTGCCGTTGATCGACTGGCCACGGGCGGCCGGGGCACGCCAGCAGATATTGCAGGCGCTGTACCAGGGCTTTATCAAGGGCGAGCAACCGCAGCGCGCCGACTTCGACAGCTTTCGCCACGCCGGCGGCCAGGCGCTGGAAGACCACTGCCGCTTCGAAGCGCTGCTCGATGCCGCCGCCGAACGCGGCGAAAGCCAGGACTGGCGCCAGTGGCCGGCCGCCTGGCTCGACCCGCGCAGCGCCGAGATTGCCGCGTTTGCCGCCGACCACGTCGAGCAGATCGGCTTCTATGCCTTCTGCCAGTGGCTGATCGCGCGCAGCCTGGAGCGTGCCCAGGAAGCGGCGCGCGGCAGCGGCATGGCGGTGGGCCTGATCGCCGACCTGGCAGTGGGGGCCGACGGTACCGGCAGCCAGGCCTGGAGCCGCCAGGACGAGCTGCTGGCCGAGCTGCACGTCGGCGCCCGCCCGACATCCTCAACCGATCGGGCAAAGCTGGGGCATCTGCGCGTTCTCCCCCGAGGGCCTGCGCCGCAACGGCTACCGCGCCTTCATCGAGATGCTGCGGGCCAACTTCGCCCACGCCGGGGGCCTGCGCATCGACCATGTGATGGGCCTGCAGCGCCTGTGGCTGATCCCCAGGGCGCCGCCCCAGCGAAGGCGCCTACCTGCACTACCCACTGGACGACCTGCTGCGCCTGCTGGCCCTGGAGTCGGTGCGCCACAAGGCCATCGTGCTCGGCGAAGACCTGGGCACGGTGCCCGAAGGCCTGCGCGAAAAGCTCGCGACCCGCGCGATCCTGGGCATGCGTGTGCTGCTGTTCGAGCAGGACCCGCCCGGGCAGTTCACCCCCATCCTCGACTGGCCCGACAATGCCCTGGCCACCACCAGCACCCACGACCTGCCCCCGCTGGCAGGCTGGCTGCAGGCCCGCGACATCGACTGGGGCCAGCGCCTGGGGCGATCGACGCGATCACCGAGCGCGACTGGCGCGACAGCCGCCAGCATGAAATCCAGGGCCTGCGTCGCCTGCTGCACAGCAGCTACGGCGACACCAGCAGCGAAGCCGACACCCTGATCGACGCCAGCCTGCGCCTGCTCGGGCATACCCGCGCGCCGCTGGTGCTGGTACCGCTGGAAGACCTGCTGGGCGTGGACGAACAACCCAACCTGCCCGGCACCGTCGACACCCACCCCAACTGGCGCCGCCGCTTCGCGTTGCCCGCCGCACAGCTGCTGGACGACAGCGATGCGGCGCGACGCCTCGAGCTGCTGGCCCAGGCCCGTGAACAAGCCTTCGAGCGTGACCGATGAACAGCCTCACCGCCACACTGCGCCTGCAATTTCATGCCGACTTCAGCCTCGACGATGCGGTGCCGCTGGTGCCCTACTTCGCCCGGCTGGGCATCAGCCACCTGTACGCCTCGCCCCTGTTGCAGGCGCGGCCCGGTTCGCGCCACGGCTACGACGTGGTCGACCCGACCCGGGTGAGCCCCGAACTGGGCGGCGAGGCGGCGCTGGAACGCCTGGTGGCCGCGCTGCGCCAGCACGGCATGGGCCTGATCCTGGACATCGTGTCCAACCACATGGCCGTGGGCGGCGCACACAACCCCTGGTGGCAGGACCTGCTGGCCTGGGGCCGGCGCAGCCCCTACGCCGAGTTCTTCGACATCCAGTGGCATTCGCCCGACCCGTTGCTCAAAGGCCAGTTGCTGTTGCCGTTCCTGGCCAGCGACTATGGCGCGGTGCTGCAGGCCGGGGAAATCCCGCTGCGTTTCGACGCCCGCCACGGGCGCTTTCACATCGAGCACCACGAGCACCGCTTCCCGATCAGCCCGCCGGACTATGCGCGCATCCTGTGCGTCAGCGGCCACCCGAGCTGAGCGAGCTGGGGGCACGCTTTGCCGCCTTCGAGGGCCAGCGCCACGCCCCGGCCAACGTCGAGGCGGTG
This sequence comes from Steinernema feltiae, assembly GCA_007213375.1. Lineage (NCBI taxonomy): Eukaryota > Metazoa > Nematoda > Chromadorea > Rhabditida > Steinernematidae > Steinernema > Steinernema feltiae. Next base: position 118,260 of record MQUG01000245.1, read on the forward strand.
CACCAGGCCCTGGCCGAACTGGCCCGCGAGCCGCGCATCGGCCAGGCCATCGACCAGGTGCTGGCCGCCTTCGACGGGCGCACCCCCAGCGGTTTCGAGCACCTGCATCAACTGCTCGAACAGCAGCACTACCGCCTGGCCAGCTGGCGCACCGCCGGTGACGACATCAACTGGCGGCGCTTTTTCGACGTCAACGAGCTGGGCGGCCTGCGCGTGGAGCGCCCGGCGGTGTTCGAGGCCACCCATGCCAAGGTGTTCGAGCTGATCGAGCGCGGCCTGGTCGACGGCCTGCGCATCGACCACATCGATGGCCTGGCCGACCCGCGCGGTTACTGCCGCAAGCTGCGCCGACGCGTCGACGGCCTGCTCCCACGCCGGCCGCTGAGCGCTGCGCTCGAGCACTTTCCGATCTACGTGGAGAAGATCCTCGGCCCCGGCGAGCGCCTGCACGACGACTGGCGGGTGGACGGCAGCACCGGCTACGAATTCATGAACCAGGTCTCGCTGCTGCAGCATGACCCGCAGGGCGAAGCCGAACTGACCGCGCTGTGGCACGACCTGAGCGAGCGCCCGGCGTTCGTCGAGGAACTGCGCCTGGCCCGCCAGCTGGTGCTCAATGCCAGCCTGGCCGGCGACTTCGAATCGGTGGCCCAGGCCCTGCTGCAGGTGGCGCGCAACGACATCATGAGCCGCGACCTGACCCTGGGCGCCATCCGCCGCGCGTTGCAGGCGCTGGTGGAGCACTACCCGGTGTACCGCACCTACATCAATGCCTGCGGGCGCCCGGCGATGGACGAGGGGTTCTTCCAGCAGGCCCTGGCCGATGCGCGTTCGAGCCTGGGCGAAGCCGACTGGCCGCTGCTGGACTACCTGCAGCGCTGGCTGGGCGGCCAGCCCTGGCGCGAGCTGGGCCCGGGGCGGGCGCGCAAGCAGTTGCGCCACGCCTGCGTGCGCTTCCAGCAGCTGACCTCGCCCACCGCCGCCAAGGCCGTCGAAGACACCGCCTTCTATCGCTCGGCGGTGCTGTTGTCGCGCAACGACGTGGGCTTCGACGCCGAGCGCTTCAGCGCACCGGCCGAGGCCTTCCATGCCAGTTGCCAGCAACGCCTGGCGCACTTCCCCGACAACCTGCTGGCCACCGCCACCCATGACCACAAGCGTGGCGAAGATTGCCGCGCACGCCTGGCGGTGATCAGCGAACGCAGCCACTGGTTCTGCCAGCGCGTGGAGCTGTGGCGTGAACTGGCCTCGCCCCTGCGCACACAACTGGCCGATGGCGTGGCACCGAGTGCCGGCGATGAACTGCTGCTGTACCAGACCCTGCTCGGCAGTTGGCCGATGACGCTGCGCTGCGATGACACCCAGGCCTTGCGCGGCTACGCCGAACGCCTGCGCCAATGGCAGCGCAAAGCCCTGCGCGAGGCCAAGCTGCGCAGCAGCTGGAGCGCCCCCAACGAGGCCTACGAGCAGGCCTGCGCACGCTTCATCGACGCCCTGCTGCTGGAGCCGCAATGCCAGCAGCTGCGCCAGTCGGTGGCCGAGGCGGCGCAGGCCCTGGCCTGCCCGGGCGCGCTCAACAGCCTGGTGCAGAGCCTGCTGCGCATGACCGTGCCGGGGGTGCCCGACCTGTACCAGGGCAACGAATGCTGGGACCTGAGCCTGGTCGACCCGGACAACCGCCGCGCGGTGGACTACGCCGCGCGCCGCCAGGCCTGGACGACAGCCTGCCCCCCGCCGAACTGCTCGGGCACTGGCAGGACGGGCGGGTCAAGCAGGCCCTGATCGCCCAGGTGCTGGAGCAGCGCCGGGCCTACCCGAGCTGTTTCGCCACGGCCGCTACCACCCCCTGGAGGTACGCGGCAAACACGCCGAGCGGGTGCTCGCCTTTGCCCGTATCGGCGAGGCGCAACGCGCGGTGGTGGTGGTGCCGCGGCTGGCCTCGGGCCTGCTGGGCAACGCCACGCAACCCTTGATCCCGGCACAGAACTGGGACGATACCCGTGTGCTTTTACCGTTCGCCTTGTGCGCTGCCAATTGCACGGGACTTTTCGCCCAGGGCGCAGTCACACCCTCTAACGAGCTGTGGCTGAGCACTGCGCTCAAAGCCTTCCCGTCAATCTCTTCATAGAACAGACTGAGTCATCAGGAGCGTCGAGATGAGTGCTGAGGAAAAACGTATCCGCGAATTCGCCTACCAGATCTGGGAGTCGGAAGGTAAACCCGAAGGCCAGGAGGAGCGCCACTGGGAGATGGCGCGCAAGTTGGCCGAAGCCGAGGCCATTGCGCCCAAGGCCGCCCCGCGCAAGCCCCGTACCACCCCGCCAGGCGCACCGCCGGTAGCCCCTGGCGCCAAGCCAAAGCCCGGCGCCGCCGCGTCCAAGGCCAAGCCGCCGGCCCTGCGGCCAAGCCCGACCCGGCAAAGAAGCCGCGTACCGCGAAGAAGCCCGCCACGCCCTGACGCCGCCGTACCTTGCGTCACTACCGCCCCGGGGCAGCGCAACGCTGCCCCGGCGCCCAGTGCGTCGCCTTTCGCCCCCCAAGGATCGCTACAAGGATTGCCATGACCCAGCCCAAGTCCAGACACAACACCCAGCCCGACGCCGTTGAACCTTCGCGCATCCGCGAGGGCCTGCCCTTCCCCCTGGGCGCCACCTGGGACGGCCTGGGTGTGAACTTCGCACTGTTCTCGGCCAACGCCACCAAGGTCGAACTGTGCCTGTTCGACGCCAGCGGCGAACATGAGCTCGAGCGCATCGAACTGCCCGAGTACACCGACGAGATCTACCACGGCTACCTGCCCGACGCGCACCCGGGGCAGATCTACGGCTACCGCGTGTACGGCCCCTACGAGCCGCAGAACGGGCACCGTTTCAACCCCAACAAGCTGCTGATCGACCCGTATGCCAAGCAGCTGGTCGGCGAGCTGCGCTGGTCCGAGGCGTTGTTCGGCTACACCATCGGCCACCCCGATGGCGACCTCAGTTTCGACGAGCGCGACAGTGCGCCGTTCGTGCCCAAGTGCAAGGTCATCGACCCGGCCTACACCTGGGGCCGCGACCAGCGCGTGGGCGTGCCGTGGGATCGTACCGTGTTCTACGAAGCGCACGTGCGCGGCATCAGCATGCGTCACCCGACGGTGCCGGAAGCGGCGCGCGGTACCTTCGCCGGGCTGATGAACGACGAGCTGCTGGGGCACATCAAGGGCCTGGGCGTCAGCTCCATCGAGCTGCTGCCGATCCATGCCTTCGTCAACGACCAGCACCTGCTGCAAAAGGGCCTGAACAACTACTGGGGCTACAACAGCATCGCCTTCTTCGCGCCCACCCGCGCTACCTGGCCAACGGCAAGATCGCCGAGTTCAAGGAGATGGTCGCGCACCTGCACGACGCCGGCCTGGAGGTGATTCTGGACGTGGTCTACAACCACACCGCCGAAGGCAACGAGCAGGGCCCCACGTTGTCGATGCGCGGTATCGACAACGCCTCGTACTACCGCCTGATGCCCGACGACAAGCGCTACTACATCAACGACTCGGGCACCGGCAACACCCTGGACCTGAGCCACCCCTGCGTACTGCAACTGGTCACCGACTCGCTGCGCTACTGGGCAGGCGAGATGCACGTTGATGGCTTTCGCTTCGACCTGGCGACCATCCTGGGCCGCTACCACGAAGGCTTCGACGAGCGGCACAGCTTTCTGGTGGCCTGTCGCCAGGACCCGCTGCTGAGCCAGGTCAAGCTGATTGCCGAACCCTGGGACTGCGGCCCCGGTGGCTACCAGGTGGGCAACTTCGCGCCGGGCTGGGCCGAATGGAACGACCGCTTTCGCGACACCGTGCGCGCCTTCTGGAAAGGCGACGAAGGCCAGCTGGCCGACTTTGCCGCGCGCATGACCGCCTCCGGCGAGTTGTTCAACCGCCGCGGCCGGCGCCCCTATGCCTCGGTCAACTTCATCACCGCCCACGACGGCTTCACCCTGCGCGACCTGGTGTCGTACAACGACAAGCACAACGAGGACAACGACGAGAACAACCAGGACGGCAGCAACAACAACATCTCCTGGAACCACGGGGTCGAGGGGCCCACCGACGACCCCGAGATCAACAGCCTGCGCCAGCGCCAGATGCGCAACTTCTTCGCCACCCTGCTGCTGGCCCAGGGCACGCCGATGATCGTGGCCGGCGACGAGTTCAGCCGCACCCAGCACGGCAACAACAACGCCTACTGCCAGGATAGCGAGATCGGCTGGATCAACTGGGACCTGGACGAGCAAGGCAGCGCCCTGCTCAAGTTCGTCAAGCGCCTGACCAAGCTGCGCCTGGCCTACCCGATCCTGCGCCGCAGCCGCTTCCTGGTGGGCGACTACAACGAGGCGATCGGGGTCAAGGACGTGACCTGGCTGGCGCCGGACGCCAGCGAGATGAGCGTGGAACAGTGGGAAGACCCGCAAGGGCGTTGCCTGGGCATGCTCATGGACGGGCGCGCGCAGGTCAGCGGCATCCTGCGCCCGGGGGCAGACGCCACCTTGCTGCTGATCGTCAACGCGCACCACGACGGCGTGGACTTCACCCTGCCCGACGTGCCCGAGGGCGAGTACTGGAACTGCCTGATCGACACCGACCGGCCGCAGCTGCGCAAGGCCCAGCGCCTGGAATTCGGCAGCGTGTTCAACGTCACCGGACGCTCGTTGCTGCTGTTGGAACTGCAACGGGACGAGGACGCCTGACGCTTTAGCAATCATTCGAAATAGCCAGCCGCGTTGTCATTCGCAACGCGGCTATGCCCATTCAGTAACCGCTATTTTTCAACCGCTTACCCCCTCCAACACGGCATCACAAAATAATCACACAATCTTGACGCCTGCCTGCGACTCTCCTTAGCTACACCTAGAACCACCGTGTTCAACTTCATTCCGGGCCTCTGGCACGCGGCTTTGCGCGCGCCATGGGGCAGGTTTGCTGGTTTGGGTCGCTCTCTGTTCCTGCCTTACAGCCCGTGACATCAGGCCAGACCTTTGGCTGTAACACACAGAGGAGATCGGCCATGAAAAGCGCACCCTGCCCTTCGGGGCTCGAGTATGTTTTCTACGCACTGTCGACGTCGCTGCTGCTGGCAACCCCGCTGGAAAGCCTGGCGGCGGGGCTGGAAGACGACGACCCGATGTTCAACCCGGCACACGGCCTGGCGCTGCCGTCGCTGGTCCCGGCCAGCGTGTCGGGGCTGAGCCTGGGTACGCTGGGGGCGTTTTCCGAACGCCTGGCAGAGCGCACGGCGGTGTTCGGCGACGAAGGCATTGCCAGCCAGTGGGCGCAGTTCTTTCCCACCCCGGTCAGGACCGCCCCGCAACGCCTGGATGCCCCCAACCAGAACCTGCAGATCGCCCCCGACCTGTTCGTGCGGGAAACCGCCGGCGGCAACACCCACCGCGCCGGGATCTTCATGGGCCACAGCAACCTGCAGGGCGGCCTGGACAATCGCCGGCCACAGCTGGGCGACAAGCAGAACGCCGTGCGCCTGGAAGGGCAAAGCCTGGGCATGTACTGGAGCCTGCAGCATGACCAGGGCTGGCATGTGGATGCGGTGGCCATGGGCACCCGTTTCGACGCCAGCGGGCGCGGCAGCGACGGCGAACGGCTCGATGGCAACGGGCACGCGCTGACCTTCTCGGTGGAGGGCGGCTTCCCCATCGGCCTGGGCAAGCACTGGGTGATCGAGCCCCAGGCGCAGTTGATCAACCAGCAGTACTACCCCGGCAACGACGCCCAGGCCCAGACCCTGCAGGCCTATGACAGCCAGCCGAGCTGGACCGGCCGGGTGGGCGCGAAGCTGTCGGCCCGCTACGAGGTGCGCGGCATGCCCATCGAACCCTATGTGCGCACCAACGTGTGGTACGACTTCTCGAACGCCGACACGGTGAGCCTGGACAAGGTCGACAAGATCAGCAGCGGACGCAACGCCACCACCGTGGAGGTGGGCCTGGGCCTGGTGGCACGGGTGACGCCCAAGGTGGCGCTGTTTGTCAGTGCCGATTACAGCAGCGACGTGGACGACAACGACTTGAACGGGTTGATCGGCAACCTGGGGGTGCGTGTGCGCTGGTGAGCGGCGCTGAATGCATCGCGGGTCAGGCCCGCGATGCGACGCGCATACCCCCGTCAACCTGAGGTTGACAGCTTATGTATACTGGCCGGCCATGCCCTCGCCAAGGACACCCCAGCGCATGACCGAAAACAGCTTCGCCTTTCGCCTCAAGGAACTGCTCGAACACCACAAGCTGACGCTGCAGGCGGTAGGCACGGCCCTGGGGATCTCGCGCACCGCCGTGCACAAATGGACCCGCGGCGGCGAGATCGACTACGCCAACCTGCGCAAGCTGGCCGACTTTCTCAAGGTCAACTGGATCTGGCTGCGCTACGGCGAAGAAGCCCTGCAGGACGTGCAGCAGACCCAGGTGGTGGAGCTGCCGATGACCGACCTGCGCCGGCGCTACACCGCCGAGATCATGGAGAGCGAAACCCGCATGAAGCTGGCCCAGGAAGGCGCCCGCATCGTGACCTGGGAATGGAACCTGATCAGCGACGAACTCACCTACTCGCCCAACGTCGAGGCCGTGTACGGCTGGCAGGTGATCCGCAACGAAGACTTCTGGGTGCACCTGCCCCCCGAAGACGTCGAGATGCTGCAGGCGCTGTACAGCAAGACCCTGCTCGAAGGCGAAGGCTGCGAGTGCGACTTTCGCATCTATCGCCCCGACGGCGAGATGCGCTGGATCGCCTCCCGCGCCACGGTGGTGCGCGACAGCGCCGGGCGCGCGGTGAAGATGGTCGGCATCAGCATGGACAACACCGAGCGCAAGGTCGCCGAAGAGCAGTTGCGCAACAGCGAGGAACGTTTTCGCGCCATCTTCGAACTGGCCTGGGGCGCGCTGGCCTACATCGACCCGGACGGCACCTGGCAGCGGGTCAACGGCAGCTTCTGCGAGCTGCTGGGCTACAGCGCCGAAACGCTGTACGGCATGACCTTCCAGCAACTGACCCACCCCGACGACCTGGCCGCCAACCTGCAGTTGCTGCAGCGCCTGCTGGCCGGCGAGATCGAGCGCTACGAAGTGGAAAAGCGCGTGCGCCACAAGCAGGGCCACTACATCTGGGTACGTGCACGTACCGCCCTGCAGCGCCGCCAGGACGGCCAGCCGCAGCATCTGATCAGCGTGTTCGAGGACATCGGCGCCGAACGCCAGGAACGCGAACGCCTGCAGGCACGTATCGAGGCGCTTGAAGCACAGCGCGGGCTTCGCAGGCATGAGCCGCTTCGTGGGGTGTTTCACCTGCGAAGCCGGCATGCCGTGGACAGGGGCTTCAAGGTGCACGCGCTACACAGCGACAATCATGCCGATGCGCACCTTGAAGCGGGCGACATACGCAATGAACAGGGCTACCAGGACGATCAGACCTGCGACTTCACCGTGATCGAGATTGCCAGCACTGCCCAGGCGCCCCGGCGCCTGAGCTGGCTGGAGCGCATCACGGGCAAGCTGCATGCATGACCCCATCCCTGATCTGACTGCGGGGCGCACATGAGCCGCTTTGTCGCTGTGTTTCACCACTGGCATATCACCAAACGCAACCTTGGCTTCGAGGTGCACAGCCTGGCAGGTCGCGATCAGGCACAGGCGCACCGCGAAGCCTGCGCACGGTTGGCCGATCAGGAAGTGAGCGATATCGTGCGCTGCGCCTTCACCCTGGTTGAGATCGGCGCGCATGAACACGTTGCGCGCCCGCTGAGCTGGCGCGAGCGCATCACCGGGCGTTTCGAGGGGCGTGGCTAGAGGCAGGTGGCCAACGCCGCCATGCGCCGCTGGGCCAATGCATCGTCCTTGAGGGTGTAGAACTTGACCACCGTGCCGCCGGCTTCGGCGCGCACATCGGCGAAGTATTCGGCATCGCGTGTCGACACCGTGGCCCCGCCGTTGGGCCGGCGTCGAGGTAGCCGCTGGCATCCACGCCGAAGACGGCTTCGTCCTGCCAACCGAACTGGATGCACTCGGCCACCAGCGGCTCGGCCTTGGCCGAGGTGAAGGTCTTGTGCGGTGCGCCCAGGCGAGCCTGGTTCATCGTCGACGAGGCGCATCCGGCCAGCACCAGTGCCGTACCCAATAGCATTGCTGCGCGCATGGTTGTCTCTCCCGTTGGTTGTGTGTCGGCAGTACCGGGCTCTTCGCTGGCCCTGCAGAAGCTGGCCTTGCCAGCGAAGAGGCCTGGCCTGCTGATTGAAAAAGGAGCGACTGTAGCATTGCCCCAGCCCCCGGTGAGAGAATGCCGCGCAGAAAAACGGACCCTCCCCCCTGTGCCAAGGAACAGCACCATCCGAATCCTCTCGCTCGCCCTCATCGTCTCTACCCTCGCCCTCACCAGCTGCGGCACCATGATGCGCGGTGGGTACTGCGCCGAATGTGCATCCCCAGGCATGTACCGGGGCGTGCGCAACAACTTCTCGTTCCTGTTCAGCGCCACCTCGGCGCAGTTCTGCTGGCCGCTGATCGTGTGCCCGCTGGCGTTTATCGTCACCGCGCCCGTGGATATCGTGATCGATACCGCGATGATCCCCGCCGACCTCTCGCGCTGAGTGCCAAACAATCGAATCCCTCTATAGGTTCATCGACAAGGTCGATTAGTCACAAATTAAGTAAGGGCATAAACTGCCCCCGAATGCGCGCAATTCACCCACGATAGAAAGGGTCTTGGCGCGCACCCTCTGTGACTAGCCTGCATACCACTTACCGATCCTGACGCTGATCTCGGCGGGCCTGCGCGTGCGCGGCCGATTCTGGAGCTCGTTTGTACAAGGAGATAACCATGGGACTGGGCAGAAGACAGTTCTTCAAGCTGTGCACCGTCGGCGCTGCCACCGCCACTGCGGCCAGCCTGGGCTTCGCCCCGGGCATGGCCCAGGCCACCCAATCACGCCAGTACAAGCTGCTGCGCGCCAAGGAAACCCGCAACAACTGCACCTACTGCTCGGTGGGTTGCGGCGTGCTGATGTACAGCCTTGGCGACGGCGCCAAGAACGCCAAGGCGCGTATCTTCCACATCGAAGGCGACCCCGATCACCCGGTCAGCCGCGGCTCGCTGTGCCCCAAGGGCGCGGGCCTGGTGGACTACATCCACAGCGAACAACGCCTGCTCTACCCCGAATACCGCGCCCTGGCTCGGACAAATGGCAGCGCATCAGCTGGGATCACGCCATCGAGCGCATCGCACGCCTGATGAAGGACGACCGTGACGCCAACTTCATCGAGAAGAACGACAAGGGCGCCACGGTCAACCGCTGGCTGAGCACCGGCATGCTGTGCAGCTCGGCCGCCAGCAGCGAAACCGGCTCGCTGGACCAGCGCTTCACCCGCGCCCTGGGCATCCTGGGCACCGACAGCCAGGCCCGTGTGTGCCACGCCCCTACCGTCTCGGCCCTGGCGCCGACCTTCGGGCGCGGCGCCATGACCAACAACTGGGTCGACATCAAGAACGCCAACGTGGTGCTGATCATGGGCGGCAACCCCGCCGAGGCGCACCCGGTGGGCTTCAAGTGGGTGATCGAGGCCAAGATCCGCAATGGCGCCAAGGTCATCGTGGTGGACCCGCGCTTCAACCGCAGCGCCGCCGTGGCCGACATCTACTCGCCGATCCGCGCCGGCTCCGACGTGACCTTCCTGATGGGCGTGGTCAACTACCTGATCACCCACGACAAGATCCAGCACGACTACGTGCGCGCCTACACCAACGCCAGCCTGATCGTGCGCGAGGACTACAGCTTCGACGACGGCCTGTTCAGCGGCTACGACCCGGCCAAGCGCAGTTACGATCGCAGCTCCTGGACCTACGAGCTGGACGCCGACGGCTTCGCCAGGCGCGACATGACCCTGAGCCACCCGCGCTGCGTGTGGAACCTGCTCAAGGCCCACGTCAGCCGCTACACCCCGGACATGGTCACCAACATCTGCGGCACGCCCAAGGCCGACTTCCTGCAGATCTGCGAAATCCTCGGCACCACCAGTGCCCCGGACAAGACCGCCACCTTCCTCTACGCCCTGGGCTGGACCCATCACACCAACGGCGCGCAGATGATCCGAGGCTCGGGCATGATCCAGCTGCTGCTGGGCAACATCGGCATGGCCGGTGGCGGGGTCAACGCCCTGCGCGGCCACTCCAACATCCAGGGCTACACCGACCTGGGCCTGCTCTCGCTGCGCCTGCCCGGCTACATGAACCTGCCATCGGATGCGCAGACCGACCTGGCCACCTACCTCAAGCAGACCACGCCCAGCGCGGTGCTGCCCGACCAGGTCAACTACTACAAGCACACCCCCAAGTTCTTCGTCAGCCTGATGAAGAGCCTGTGGGGCGACAAGGCCACCAAGGACAACGACTGGGGCTTCGACTGGCTGCCCAAGTGGGACGACAGCTACGACGTGCTCAACTACAGCAACCGCATGTACGAGGGCAAGGTCAACGGCTACATCGCCCAGGGCTTCAACCCAGTGGCGGCGTTCCCGGACAAGAACAAGGCCCAGGCCGCGCTGGAGAAACTCAAGTTCCTGGTGATCATCGACCCGCTGGCCACCGAGACCTCGAGCTTCTGGCAGAACCACGGCGAGGAGCACGACGTGGACACCGCGGCGATCCAGACCGAAGTGTTCCGCCTGCCCTCCTCGTGCTTTGCCGAGGAAGACGGCTCGATCGTCAACTCCGGGCGCTGGCTGCAATGGCACTGGGCCGGCGCTGCGCCGCCGGGCGAGGCCTGGCACGACGGCAAGATCCTCGGCCACCTGTTCCTGAAGATCCGCGAGCTGTACGAGAAGGAAGGCGGTGCCAACCCCGCGCCGATCCTCAACATGGCCTGGGACTACGCCGACCCGTTCGACCCCAAGCCCGAGGAAGTGGCCAAGGAATCCAACGGCCGCGCCCTGGCCGACCTGCACGACGAACAGGGAAACCTGATTCTGCGCAAGGGCCAGTTGCTCGACGACTTCTCGCAGCTGCGCGACGACGGCACCACTGCCAGCTTCAACTGGATCTTCGCCGGCTCCTGGACCGAAAAGGGCAACCAGATGGCACGGCGCGACAACGCCGACAGCGGCCTGGGTTGCACCCCGGGCTGGGCCTGGGCGTGGCCGCAGAACCGGCGCATTCTCTACAACCGCGCCTCGGCCGACCCCCAGGGCAAGCCGTGGGACCCCAAGCGCAAGCTGATCGGCTGGGACGGGGCGCGCTGGAGCGGCGTGGACGTGCCGGACTTCGCCGTCACCGCTGCACCGGGCAGCAACACCAACCCGTTCATCATGCTGCCCGAAGGCCTGGGCCGGCTGTTCTCGGTGGGCGCGATGAACGACGGGCCGTTCCCCGAACACTACGAGCCCACCGAAAGCCCGCTGGCGAACAACCCGCTGCACCCGAACGTGACCTACAGCCCCACCGCGCGGGTGTACGAAAGCGATCGCAAGCGCATGGGCAGCCGTGAGCAGTTCCCGTATGTGGCCACCACCTACTCGATCACCGAGCTGTTCCGCCACTGGACCAAGCATGCGCGGCTCAACGCCATCGTGCAGCCCGAGCAGTTCATCGAGATCGGCGAGAAGCTGGCCGCCGACAAGGGCATCGTGCAGGGCGACCTGGTGCGCGTCAGCACCCAGCGTGGCTACATCAAGGCCAAGGCCGTGGTGACCAAGCGCATCCGCCGCCTGGCCATCGACGGGCAGGACGTCGACACCATCGGCATCCCCTGCCACTGGGGCTATGAAGGCACCACGCGCAAGGGCTTTCTGGCCAATACCCTGACCCCGGGGTGGGCGATTCCAATACCCACACGCCGGAATACAAGGCGTTTCTCGTGAACATCGAAAAGGCCTGAGGGAGCGAACTTCATGTCCATGCAATCCCAAGACATCATCAAGCGCTCGGCCACCAACGTGCTGACCCCGGCGCCGCGCGCGCGCGACCACCAGGCCGAAGTGGCCAAGCTGATCGACGTGAGCATCTGCATCGGCTGCAAGGCCTGCCAGGTGGCCTGCAACGAGTGGAACGACCTGCGCGACGAGGTCGGCCACAACGTCGGCGTGTACGACAACCCGGCCGACCTGTCGGCCGAAACCTGGACGCTGATGCGCTTCGATGAAGTCGAAGATGAAAGCGGCAAGCTCGAATGGCTGATCCGCAAGGACGGCTGCATGCACTGCGCCGACCCGGGCTGCCTGAAGGCCTGCCCGCAACCGGGGCGATCATCCAGTACGCCAACGGCATCGTCGACTTCCAGTCCGACCACTGCATCGGCTGCGGCTACTGCATCGCCGGCTGCCCGTTCGATGTGCCGCGCATCAGCAAGAAGGACAACAAGGCCTACAAGTGCACCCTGTGCGTGGACCGCGTGTCGGTCGGCCAGGAGCCGGCCTGCGTCAAGACCTGCCCCACCGGGGCGATCAACTTCGGCAGCAAGCAGGACATGCTGCACCAGGCCAGCGAGCGCGTGACCGAGCTGCAGGGCCGCGGCTTTGCCGGCGCCGGCATCTACGACCCGCAGGGCGTGGGCGGCACCCACGTGGTGTACGTGCTGCAGCACGCCGACAAGCCGCACCTGTACCACAAGCTGCCCACCGACCCGCGCATCAGCAGCGCCATCCATGGCTGGAAGGGCTGGCTCAAGCCGGTGGCGGCCGTGGCCTTCTTCGCTACCCTGGCCGGCACCCTGTTCCACTACGTGGGCGTGGGGCCGAACGAGGTCGAGGAAGCCGACGAGAAACACGAGGAGGACACCCACGCATGAACAAGGACAAACTGATCCTGCGCACCCGCTTCATCGAGCGTGCCAGCCACTGGGTAATGGTGCTGTGCTTCCTTGCCGTGGCCCTGTCGGGGCTGTCGTGGTTCTTCCCGTCGCTCAACGGGCTCAACGCCGTGTTCGGCACCCCGCAGCTGGCGCGCATCCTGCACCCGTTCTTCGGGTCGTGGTGTTCCTGCTGCTGGCGTTCCTGTTCGTGCGCTTCGTCAAGTACAACCTGCCCGAACGTGAAGACCTTGCGTGGTTCAGGAACGTGCGCCAGGTGCTGGCCGGCGAGCACGAGCCGGCGCTGCAGATCGGCAAGTACAACGCCGGGCAGAAGATCCTGTTCTGGGGAATCATGGGCCTGATCAGCGTGCTGCTGGTCAGTGGCGTGGTGATCTGGCGGCCTTACTTCGCGCCGTGGTTCAGCATCCCGTCGATTCGCATCGGCCTGCTGGTACACGCCATTGCCGGCATCTGCCTGATCCTGCTGATCATCGGCCATGCGTACCTGGCGTTCTGGGTCAAGGGTTCGATTCGCGGCATGGTCACCGGGTATGTGAGCCGCAGCTGGGCCAAGACCCACCATGACCGCTGGTACCGGCAGATCAGCAACAAGCAGAGCGGGAGTGGCAAGCAGCAATGAACAGCATCCAGATGACCCCTGCCGAGCAGCGTAGCGCCGGCGTTGGCGAAATACCTGCCGTGCTGCTGCCGACCCTGGGCGAGCGCTACCGCCAGCGCGCCACCCGCCTGCGTCAGCTGGCCGAGGGGCACCCGATGGCCGACTACCTGCGGTTCGTGGCACAGGTGGCCGATGCCCAGCAGCAACTGCTCGAACGCCTGCCGCTGCCGGCAACGCTGGTGAGCAGCCTGGCCGGGCGGGTAGCCGCCGGCAAGGCGCCGCTGGCCTGGGCCAGCCTGCCGCGCGATGCCTACTGGCAGCAACTGTTGCGCGGGCTTGGCGAGCACATCGAACACGCCACCCTGCAGGGCCTGTGCGCGCAGGGCGAGGCCGCCCTGGACGTGGCGGCCGATGCATTGCTGGCAGGCCGCTTCAGCGAGATCGACAGCGGTCAGGCGCTGTTCCTGTGGGCGCCCTGTCGCTGTACTTCACCCAGCTGGCGGCGCACCTGCCCGCCATCGGCAATGCCGGCGTGGGCGAGCAGCGCCAGCATTGCCCGGTGTGCACCGGGGCGCCGGTGGCCAGCGTGATCATGACCGGTGCCCAGGCCGGGCTGCGCTACCTGCACTGCGGGTTGTGCGAGAGCCGCTGGCACATGGTGCGGCTCAAGTGCAGCAACTGCGAAGAGACCGGCAGCCTGGACTACTGGTCGCTGGATACCCATGAAACCGCGATCAAGGCCGAGAGCTGCGACGACTGCCACAGCTACCTGAAGGTGTTCTACCCGAGCACGAGCGCGACCTTGAGCTGGTGGCCGATGACTGGCCTCGATCGCGCTGGATGCCGAGGTGGAGCGCCAGGGGTTCGATCGCAGCGGCGTGAACCCGTTTCTGTTCCCGGCTAGAGCGGGTACTGCATCAGCCAGTGTGATTTGCCCAGGCCTGGAACTGCTCGAGGTACTGCCACCCCGCTTGTGGTAGTACTCGGCGCGGTCGTGGGTGTGCAGGTAGAGGTGCGTGTGCCCAGGGCCCTGGCCTTGGTGCAGATGCCCTCGATCAGCGTTTCGGCCAGGCCTTGCCGCGGGCTTGCGGGCTGACGAACACGCAGGCCAGCCACGGCTCAGGTCGGGCCGCAGGGCAGGTCGTCGCGGGCCAGTGAAGCGCTGCCCAGCAGGTTGCCGTCATCCAGCGCCAGCAGGCTGCACAGGCTGCCGTCAGCCTGGCCATGGGCGAACTCCTGTTGCCATTGGGCCAGCGGTACGTCGGCGTATTCGTAGGCGAACTGCTCGTGCAGCCAGCGGGCCAGGGTATCGCTGTGGTGTGGGTGGTTGCTGAGCCAGTCGATCATGGGTGTGCTCTGGGCGTTGGGGGGATGCAAAGGTACACCGAATTGGATGAGGGGTGTGGCCACCTGCATCTACACTTGTCAGTGCCACCGCACCTTCCCGGAGGACCGCGCCATGCCCCACTCTGACGTCCTGATCATCGGCGCCGGGCCCACCGGCCTGGTCCTGGCCTGTGGCTGAGCAAGCTGGGCATCTCGGTACGCATCCTCGACAGGACCAGCGCCGCCGGCACCACCTCCCGCGCGCTCGCCGTGCAAGCCCGCACCCTGGAGCTGTACCGCCAGCTGGACCTGGCCGACGCGGTCGTTGGCGCGGCCACCAGGTGCCCGCCGCCAACCTCTGGGTCAAGGGCGAGCCCGCCGCACGCCTGCCTTTGGACAGCATCGGCGCCAACCTCACGCCCTACCCCTTTCTCGAAATCTACCCGCAGGACCAGCACGAGAACCTGCTGATAGAGCGCCTGCGCGGCCTTGGCGTGGAGGTCGAACGCAGCACCGAACTGCTCGGTTTCACCCAGCACGACACCACCGTCAGCGCACGCCTGCGCCTGCCCGACGGCAGCGAGCAAGACTGCGAGGCGCATTACCTGGCCGGCTGCGACGGCGCCCATTCGAGCGTGCGCAACGGCCTGCATGTCGACTTCCCCGGCGGCACCTACCAGCAGCTGTTCTATGTGGCCGACGTGGATGCCAGCGGCCCGCCCATGAACGGCGAGCTGCACGTGGACCTGGACGAGGCGGACTTTCTGGCGGTGTTCCCGCTGGCCGGCGCAGGCCGCGCGCGGTTGATCGGCACGGTGCGCGACGCACGCGCCGACCACCCCGAGCAACTGCGTTTCGAGGATGTCACCCAACGCGCCATCGAGCACCTGCAACTGCAGGTGCTCAAGGTCAACTGGTTTTCAACCTACCGCGTACACCATCGCGTGGCCGGGCATTTCCGCCAGCAGCGCGCCTTCCTGCTCGGCGACGCCGCGCACGTGCACAGCCCGGCCGGCGGCCAGGGCATGAACACCGGCATCGGCGATGCAATCAACCTGGCCTGGAAGCTGTGCAGCGTACTCAAGGGCAAGGCCCACGACGACCTGCTCGACAGCTACCCGGTCGAGCGCATGGCCTTCGCCCGGCGCCTGGTGGCCACCACCGACCAGGTGTTCACCTTCGCTACCGCCGATGGCAGCATCGCCAACCTGTTGCGTACCCGCCTGGCACCGGTGCTGATACCGCGCATGGCGGCATTCGCCAAGGCGCGCAGCCTGCTGTTTCGCACGGTCTCGCAGCTGGGCCTGAACTACCGCCTGATGCCGCTGAGCTTCGGCAGCGCCGGCCATGTGCAGGGCGGCGACCGCCTGCCCTGGGTGGTCACGCAGGAACACGACAATTTCAGCGCGCTGTCGCACCTGGGCTGGCAGGTACACGTGTACGGCCTGGCCAGCAAGGAACTGAGCGCCTGGTGCGCCGCACGCCAGCTGCCACTGCAGGTTTACCCCTGGTCGGCCGCCTGCACGGCCGCCGGCCTGGCACGCAACGCGCTGTACCTGCTGCGCCCCGACAGCTACGTGGCGCTGGCCGAACCCTCGGCCTCCACCGCCGCCGTGGAGCGCTACTTCAGCGAGCGGGGCCTGCGCCCCTGGTGAGGTGCTTACGCCGGTTTGTCGGCGCCCAGCACCCCGGCATAGCGGTAGGTGGTCACGCAACACAGCACCAGGCCGCTGACCGCGACCGCGCCGCCCACCAGGCCGATGTCGCCAAGGCCCATGTGGGTGCTGACCAGGCTACCCAGCAATGCCCCGCCACCGATGCCCACGTTGTAAAGCCCGGAGAACATGGCCATGGCCACGTCGGTGGCATCGGAAGCCAGCACCAGCACCTTCGATTGCAGGGCCAGGCTGAAACACATGATCGCCATGCCCCATACCATGCTCAGCGCGCAGAGCAGGGTCGGGTTGACTGCCAGCGGGGCCAGCAGCAACAGGCTCAGGGCGATGGCGCCGATGGCGCCAATCGCGAACCCCCGCGGGAAACGCTCGCTGTAGCGACTGAACAGGATCGAGCCGAAGATGCCCGCCCCGCCATACAGCAACAGCAGGATGGTGGTCATTTCGCCGCTCATCGCCGCGACCTGCTGGCTGAACGGCTCGATGTAGCTGTAGGCGGTGAACTGCGCGGTGATGCCCAGCACCACCAACGCATACACCGAGAGCAGCGCCGGCCGCTTGAGCAGCATCGGCAGGCTGCGCAGCGAACCGGAGTTCTGGCTGGGCAGGCGCGGCAGCGAGCGCATCAGCCACAGCAACGTCAGTACCGAGACCCCGGCGATGCCCATGAAGGTGGTGCGCCAGCCCAGCGCCTCGCCCACCACTCGCCCCAGCGGAATGCCCAGCACCATGGCCAGGGTGGTGCCGGTGGCCAGCACCCCGAGGGCCTTGGCCTGCTTGCCCGGCGGCGCCACCCGCACCGCCAGCGACGCGGTGATGGCCCAGAACACCGCGTGGGCCAGTGCGATACCGATGCGGCTGAACAGCAGCATGCCGAAGCTGGTGGCCATGCTCGACAGCACATGGCTGGCAATGAACAGCACGAACAGGAACGCCAGCAGCTTGCGCCGCTCGATGTTGCGGGTCATCAGCATCATCGGCAGCGAGGCCAGCGACACCACCCAGGCATAGATGGTCAGCATCAGCCCGACCTGGGCGGTGGGCATGTCGAAGCTGCGGCCGATGTCGCTGAGCAGGGCCACCGGCACGAACTCGGTGGTGTTGAAGATGAATGCAGCCAGGGCCAGCGCGAAAACGCTGAGCCAGCTGCCATTACGGGTATCTGCGGGGTTGTTCATCGGACGGGGCAAGGCTCCGGGGCGGGCGCGTCAGACGCGACCCTGGGTTCAATGAAACCTGCGCGGCAAAAGGCGCGCAGGCAAAAGCCACCCCTGGGCCGGCGGCCTGGGTGTTGCGCTGCAGAAGGTTGTTATAGGTAGGTGCGGGTCGCAGGCCCGATGGTACGTCATGCGTCGGGGGGCGACAATAACGCTCGCCGCGCCGCGCCGGCCCCACCGATGAAACTTGCCACGGACATGCAGTGTCTTTGTCATGAGCCCGTAGTAGTGCAAAGCCTGACAAGGGCTGCAGCATTGTCCGATGGTCAGGGTTTACCGACACACGCCTAATCGGGGTCCCTTGAGTACCGGATCTGCCAGGAGGCCGTATGCGCCTAGTTTCGCAACTGCTCCAACGTCTCAGACAAAAAGGCCTGCGTCGCGCCTTGCGCCCGCTATGGCAACGCCACGTGTTCCAGCACTGGCAACTGGTGTGGCTGGACCGCGACCCGTTGGCCAGGGTGCCTCGACAACGCACGCGCCCCTGCCCTCCCGTGCGGCTCGTCCAGATCACCCCGAGCAACACCGACGCGTTCGCGCGCCATTTCCCCGGCCAGTTGCAGGCCATGAACGACCTTGCACGCGAAGGCCACACCGGCCACATGTACCTGGACGAAGCCGGTGACGCGGTGGCGATGGTGTGGGCCAGCACCCGTGACTATCACGACCGGCACTACTACGGCTGCACCTTCCCGGTACAGCCCGGCGAATACTTCCAGTTCGCCGGCGAAGTCGAGCGCGCCTACTTCGGCACCGGCCTGTCCACGCGGGTGCAGACCGAGCTGTGGGAGGCCATGCTCGCCAAAGGCTGCACGCGCATCGTGGTGGTGGTGGCGCTGGACAACGCACAGGCAGTCAAGATGCACCTGCACCTGGACTACCACGAACAGGGTCGCATCACCCACGCGTACAGGTTCTTCGGGCGCTGGTACTTCTCCCGCGTGACCCACTACAGCGGCTCGCGCCTGGCCCACCTGGCCCCGCGAGCCAGACGCAAGGCCGACAGCGAGCCGGCGCCGCAGCTGCACGACACCGACGCCTGAGCGCCTACGCCCCGGGTTGCAAGGTCATGCAGCGCGCATGACCTTCAGCTTACCGGGGCTGTAGAGAAGGCCGATGGCATGCAACTGCCGGTGGACGCCTAATCGGAGCTCCTGGAATAAAACCTGTCGGAGTTCTCATGCAATTGATCGAAATCGCCCACCAGCGCATCAGACAAAAAGGCTTGCTGCGTGCGCTTCGCCCGCTGTGGCGCCGCTACATCTTCTCGCACTGGCAACTGGTGTGGTTGCAGCGCAGCCCCCTTGCGCCCGTCGCCGCGCAACGCAGGCGTACCTGCCCGCCAGTGCACCTGGTAGCGATAACACCCCACAATACCGAGGCCTTCAGCCGTTACTTCCCTGGCCAGGTGCAGGCCATGACCGACCTCGCCGAACAGGGCCACACCGGCCACATGTACGTGGACAGCCACGGCAACGCGGTGGCGATGGTGTGGGCCAGCACCCGCGATTACCACGACCGCCATTACTACGGCTGCACCTTCCCGGTGCAGCCGGGCGAATACTTCCAGTTTGCCGGGGAAGTCGACCGCGCCTACTTCGGTACAGGCCTGTCGACCCAGGCCCAGCTCGACCTGTGGTCCGCCATGCTGGCCAAGGGGTGTACGCGCATCGTCAATGTGGTGGCGCTGGACAACGTGCAGGCGGTGAAGATGCACCTGCAGCTGGATTATCAGGAACAGGGTCGCATCACCCACGCCTACAGAGTGTTCGGTTGCTGGCGGTTCTCGCGCACCACCCACTACAGCGGCAAGCGCCTCGCTCACCTGGCGCCGCGGGCCCGGCCACGGGCCCCTGACACCTTCACCGCCTGAGCAGAACCGCGCCTTGATTCAGGCGCCATTAAATCGTCAAAAAAGCGTCAGACCTTTCCGATCAACTGCTCTATGCCGGTAACCTCCGGTGTAGAGCGGTTCACCCTTGTTACACATATTTTGAAACAACCGCTGCGATGGCTTTTTGACACGCCGTCAAAACGCTGGGCTATACCATGAAAAAGATTTCATCAAACCCACCGTTTCATCCGCCCTATCCGGCAAGGAGGCACCATGGGTGCTTTACAGAACGTGCGCGACAAGATCAGAAGAAAAGGCCTGCGCCGCGTCGCCAGAACCCTCTGGGAACGCCATGTGTTCTATCACTGGGAACTGCTGTGGATGGAGCGCGACCTGGTCAGTGCGGTACCGCCGCACAACCTGCGACCGCACAAGCCGGTGCGCCTGGTGACCATCACCGAGGACAACGCCGTCGCCTTTGCCCGCCACTTCGGCGACCGTGTGCAAACCATGGCCGAGCTTGCCCGCGAAGGCCACACCGGGCACATGTACCTGGACGATGCCGACAATGCGGTGGCGTTCATCTGGGGCAGCAAGCGCGACTACCTGGACCGTCACTATTACGGCTGCACCTTCCCGGTCAAGGAGGGCGAGTTCTTCGAGTTCGGCGGCGAGATGACCCCGTCGTACTTCGGCACCAGGCTGTCGGTGGATGCCCAGGTCAACCTGTGGGCGGCCATGCAGGCCCAGGGCTGCAACAAGGTGGTGGACGTGGTCGAGACGCACAACGTACCGGCCATGAAGCTGCACCTGCGCATGGGTTATCACGAACAGGGGCGCGTGGCGCACGTGTACTGCCTGTTCGGGCGCTGGAAGTTCTTCCGCGAGACCACCTACAGCGGTTCACGCCTGGAACAGCTGCGCAAGCCGCGGGCAGTCAAGACAGCCGCCGCACCGGCATGAACCTGGCAGCCCCTGCGCCCGCGCTGCGGGTGCAGGGGCCTGCTCGACATCCCTGCTCAACCCCGCATCTACCCGCCCTGCGCGGCGCTTGACCGTACCTGGAGCGCATGCAAGCATCCGCCGGCCATAACGCCCACGAATGCAGTTCAGAGACGAATGCCCCGGGATGAAGATTCCATTGCAGATCCACGCATTGAAGACGCTCGCCTGGCAGGCCGGATGCTGCACGGAACGACGATGGCGCGAGAGAGTCTAGGCATTGGCATTACCAATGCCTGCTCACTGCCGACATGAGACCCCGCCCATGAATGCCCCCGCCTCCCCTGCGCCCGAAACCGGCCGCTGCCAACGCCTCAAGGCCGCCAGCCGCCGCGAGCACGACAGTGTCGATACGCTGGTGCTGGGCGTTCGACCGTTCGAGAGCCGCGAGCGCTATGCATTGTTTCTGCAAGTGCAGCACCGCTTTCATGGCAGCCTTCAAGCCTTGTATGGCGATGCGCAGTTGAACCGCACATTGCCCGGGCTGGCGGCGCTGTCGCGGTTCGAGGCAGTGCAGGCCGACCTGCGCGACCTTGGCCTGCCGGTGCCCGGTGTACCGGCCCCTGTGCAGCTGTCTGCGCCAGCTGAAGCACTGGGCTGGCTGTACTGCAGCGAGGGCTCGAACCTGGGGGCGGCGTTTCTGTTCAGGCAGACCCAGCAACTGGGGCTGGGCGCGCAGCGTGGCGCCCGGCATCTGGCGCCGCACCCGGACGGGCGTGCGCTGCAGTGGCGCCAGTTCGTGGGGTTGATCGATGCACTGGTGCTGAGTGAGGAACAGGAGCGCCAGGCGGTGGATGGGGCGCTGGCGGCGTTCGAGTTCTATCGCAGCAGCGTGCGCGACATTTTCGGCTGAGGCCTGTGGCGACGTCTTCGCCGGCTCCTGCAGGGGTCACGATGATCCTGCAGGAGCCGGCCTTGCCGGCGATCGAGTGCGCAGCGCGCGCTAACCCTGGTCGGTCATCGCCTGCGGCTGATGCTCGATACGCGCCCGCTTGCGGTAGAACGCGATGCCCAGGATCAACGCCGTCACCGCCGCCGTCATCAAGGTCTCGTAGCGGTAGTCGGGGCTGAACAGCATGTAGCCCAGCACCAGCGAAATCACCACGATCACCAGCCAGGTCAGCCACGGGAACAGCCACATCTTGAACGCCAGCTCGGTGCCCTCGCGCTCGACGATGGCACGCATGCGCAGCTGCGACACGGCGATCACCAGGTACACCAGCAGCGCGATGGCCCCGGTGGTCGACAGCAGGAAGCCGAACACCTTGCCCGGGAAGGCGAAGTTCACGAAGCAACCGACAAACCCGGCCAGGGTCGACAGCAGCACAGCCACGGTGGGCACGCCACTGCCGGAAATACGCTTGGTCAGCGGGTGCGCCTCACCCCGTGCGCCCAGCGAATAGAGCATGCGCGAAGCGGTATACAGCCCCGAGTTCATGCAACTGGTCACCGCCACCAGCACCACCACGTCGATCAGGAACTTGGCGCCCGGCACGTTGAGGATTTCCAGCGCGCGCTGGAACGAACCCACCTGCAGCAGGCGCGGGTCATTCCACGGCACCAGCGCGACGATGAAGAAGATCGAGAACACGTAGAAGATCGCGATGCGGTACACCACCAGGTTGGTGGCGCGGCGGATCTTGTCTTTCGGGTTGGCGGTTTCGTCGGCGGCAATGGTGACGATCTCGGCACCGAAGAACGAGAAGATGGTCACCAGCACGCCGGCCAGCACGGCGCCGAAGCCGTTGGGCATGAAGCCGCCATTGGACCACAGGTTCTCGACGCCCGAGGTCTGCGCCAGCGGCCATACACCGCTCACCCCATCAGGCACACCACCAAAAAGCCGATGATCGCCACCACCTTGACCAGGGCGAACCAGTACTCGAACTTGCCGAAGTTCTTCACGCTGATCAGGTTGCTGCACGACAGCACGATCATGATCAGGAAGGCAAAGGCCCAGGACGGCACGTCGGGGTACCAGGCGTGCAGGATGTCGGCACCGGCGATTGCCTCGACCGGAATGATCAGTACCCAGAACCACCAGTACAGCCAGCCGATGGTGAAGCCTGCCCATGGCCCGATGGCCCGCCCGGCGTAGGTGGAGAACGAGCCGCTGTTGGGGTCGGCGATGGCCATTTCGCCAGCATGCGCATCACCAGCAGCACCAGCAGGCCGGTAATCATGTAGGAGATGAGGATGGCCGGACCGGCCTTGGCGATGGCGTTGGACGAACCGATGAACAACCGGCGCCGATGATGCCGGCGATGGAGATCATCGAGACCTGACGCGAGGTCAGGCCGTGCTTGAGCGAGCGTTGCGGTTTTTCTTGTAGGGACGACATGGTTGCCTCTCTGGCCAATGCCTGCTGCACCTGGTTGCGCGATGACCGCGCAGGTCAGGCCAAGGTCTTCATGGAAAGTGTGCGGCAGCAGAAATGTAAGGAGCCGTTATTGTTTTTTGGGCATCAAACGTAATGTAACGGGTACTGATCGGCCTCTTTTCGATAAGTTTCGGACGCACTTTTCCCGGTCCCTCGGGGCATCGAAACTAGCAGTTGAAATGATTGACGCAGGTCAGTATTAATCTGCGAACAGGCTGCTTACAAACGACCTTTTATCACCACATGATTCCTCCATGGAATGAACTCAGTCCTTTTCATCTGCCCGGTGCCCTCGATGTCCAAGCGTTTGATGCCCTCCACCACCACCCTGCAATGCTTCGAAGCGGCGGCCCGCCACCTGAGCTTCACCCGCGCCGCGCAGGAGCTGCACCTGACCCAGAGCGCGGTGAGCAAGCAGGTGGCGCAACTCGAGGAAATGCTCTGCCACAACCTGTTCCAGCGCGTGCGCCGGCGCCTGCACCTGACCCCTGCAGGCTCGCTGTACCTGGCCGAGGTGAACAAGATCCTCACCCAGCTGGACATCTCCAGCCGCTACATCCTGACCTACGGCGGCGAGACCCAGGTGCTGACCGTGGCCACCCAGCCCACCTTCGGCGCACGCTGGCTGGTGCCCAACCTGCACGGTTTCAGCCGGCAGCACCCGAACATCCATCTGGACATCAAGAGCGAGCTGGAACCCTTCGACCTGCTCAACAACAAGGCCGACATCGCGTTTTTCTTCGGCCAGGGCACCTGGCCGGGGCCACCTGCATCGAGCTGTTCCATGAAGAGGTGGTGCCGGTGTGTCACCCCGAGCTGATCGCGGCAGCGCTGCCACGCAGCGCCGAAGACCTCGCCCACCACCCTTGCTGCAATGCACCTCGCGCCCGGAGGCCTGGCACGAGTGGTTCCTGCAGCAGGACCTGCAGTCCCAGCACAGCTACCACGGGCCGCGCTTCGACACCTTCTACCTGTGCATCCGCGCGGCCCAGGCCGGCTGCGGCATCGCCCTGGTGCCACGCTACCTGGTGGCCGAAGAACTGGCCGAGGGCAAGCTGGTGGTGGCCTGGGCGCACACCATGCCCAGCGAGGGCGCGCACTTCATCGCCCATGCCGAGCATGCGGCGCAGGTGCCGAAGGTGAAGGCGTTCGTCGAGTGGATACAAGGCAGGATCACGATTTGACGGAATGATTGCTCGACTTTATTTCGCTTGTGGCGTTTGCCGGATGTTGGCTTAGATATATAAAAACTTCCGTCACCCAGGTACTTGCCCATGACGCACGAAACAATCAGCCGATCTCTTTCCATTGTGCATCCCATTACACTTTCACACGGGCGCAATGCCCAGGTGTGGGATACCGATGGCAAGCACTACATCGACTTCGTGGGCGGTATCGGCGTACTCAACCTGGGGCATTGCAACCCGGCGATCGTCAGCGCCATCCAGCACCAGGCCACGCAACTGACCCATGCGGCGTTCAACGCCGTCCCGCACGGGCCCTATGTGCAGTTCATGCAACGCCTGGAGGCGTTCGTGCCACTGAGCTACCCGATGGCAGGCATGCTCACCAACAGTGGCGCCGAGGCGGCGGAGAACGCCTTGAAAGTGGCCCGCGCCGCCACCGGGCGTACGGCGGTGGTGGCCTTCGATGGCGGCTTCCACGGACGTACCCTGGCCACGCTCAACCTCAATGGCAAGGTGGCACCCTACAAGCAGAAGGTCGGCGTGCTGCCCGGCCCGGTGTTCCACCTGCCCTACCCCAGCGCCGACAACGGCGTGACCGGCGAGCAGGCGATGCAGGCGCTGGAGCGCCTGTTCAGCGTCGAGATCGACGTCAATGAAGTGGCCTGCTTCATCTTCGAGCCGGTGCAGGGCGAAGCCGGCTTCCTGGCAATGGACCCCACCTTTGCCCAGGCCCTGCGCACGTTCTGCGATGCACACGGCATCCTGATCATCATCGACGAGATCCAGTCGGGCTTTGGCCGCACCGGCCAGCGCTTCGGCTTCCCGCGGCTGGGCATCGAGCCGGATCTGCTGCTGTTGGGCAAGAGCATTGCCGGCGGCGTGCCGCTGGGGCGGTGGTAGGCCGGCGCGAGCTGATGGCCAGCCTGCCCAAGGGTGGCCTGGGCGGCACCTATTCGGGCAACCCGCTGGCCTGTGCGGCAGGGTTGGCGACCCTGGAACTGATGAGCGATGCCAACCTGGCGACCTGGGGCGAGCTGCAGGAGCGCGCCATCGTCGGGCGTTATGAAGCGTGGAAGGCCCGCGGGTTGACGCCGTACCTCGGGCGCCTGACCGGTGTGGGCGCCATGCGCGGCATCGAGCTGGTCACGCCACAAGGCAAGCCGGCCACCGCACAACTGGCCGAGGTGCTGGAGAAGGCACGCGCGGCCGGGCTGCTGCTGATGCCGGCGGCAAGGCGCGGCACATCATCAGGTTGCTGGCGCCATTGACCGCCGAGGCAGACGTGCTGGAGCGTGGGCTGGATATCCTGGAGCGCTGCCTGGCAGAACTGTCATAAACTGACCGCCGCTGATCACGACCTCCCATCCCGTGTCTGATGCGTAGCAGCATCCGTACTTGCGCAGCGCGTACGGAGGCTGGCCGGCGACAAGTGCTTTTGCCCAGCGCAATCAGGCTTTATCCTGCATCGTTTCGCACGCTGGCCCTGGGAGTCCCAATGTACATCGATGTACCGCGCCGCCTGGTGTTCTTCGACAAGGACGACACCGTTCGCCCGCCCTGCCTCGTGCAGTACCATCCCGACACCGGCACCCTGAGCCGGCCGACTTTCGCCCAGCCCGACGACAGCGTGTGGGACATCGCGCGCGACCAACGCCGCATCGCGCTGAGCGGGGTCAAGTGGCTGGTGGTGCGCGGGGCCAGCCGCTCGCGGCTGAACCTTGTGCACGACGGCGCGCCGCTGCATGCAACCCAGAACCTGCTGTCGTACTGGGCACGCTTCGACCCCAGCGCCCGCTACGCGCTGGTCAGCGTGGCCAATGGCAAGAAACGCCCGGTGATCATCGACCTGGACAGCGGTGAACACAGCGACCCTGTGGAGCGTGACGTGGACGCCAGGTTCGGCAGCATCGACCCGTTGCAGGGCAGGCTCTGGGCCCCGACGAGCGTGCCCGCAATGGCGTATTGACGGTCGATTGCGCCAGCGGCGAAGTCGGCAGGGTCAGCGTGCCGCTGGAGGCAAAGGTGCGCAGCCTGCGCTTTTCCCGCGACGGGCAGTACCTGTTCGTGACCGGGGAAAACAACCGGCTGTTGTGCTGCGACCGCGAGGGCGCAACGGTATGGACCAAGGACGTCAGTGCGTATGGCCATGTCGGCTCGGGCCGGATCCTGTTCAACGAATCCGGCAGCCACCTGTGCCTGCCGACCTCGCCCACCGACAGCTCCACGCTCGCCGGCAATCTCATCATCGCAACCGCCACCGGCCATGCCGAGACCACCATCATGCCCAAGGCGCGACTGGCCGCTGACTGGTTTGGCGACCACGTGCTGAGCCATCGTGGCGAGGTTGTGGACTTCTTCACCGGCGCCATCGTGGCCAAGCTGGACCTGGCCAGCCCCTGCTGATCGTCACCTGACCCGCCCCTTCAACGGCCCCCGCCGCCCCGTGTGCTAGCGTCTATGGGTGGCCTGCGCCTTGCGCACGGCCACGCCCATAAGAAATCAAGACCTGACCGACTGATGACGGGTGAGCCATGCAACTGCGAATCAACCAGACGACCTACGAGGTCGATGCTGACGCGGACACACCCCTGCTGTGGGTGATCCGCGATGACCTGGGCCTGACCGGTACCAAGTACGGCTGCGGCCTGGCCCAGTGCGGCGCCTGCTCGGTGCTGGTGGACGGCGCCGTGGTGCGTGCCTGCGTGACCCCGGTGGCCGGCGTGGTGGGGCGCGAAATCAC
The DNA here is from genome assembly GCA_007213375.1 of Steinernema feltiae. Classification (NCBI taxonomy): domain Eukaryota; kingdom Metazoa; phylum Nematoda; class Chromadorea; order Rhabditida; family Steinernematidae; genus Steinernema; species Steinernema feltiae. Next base: position 145,056 of record MQUG01000245.1, read on the forward strand.
CACCATCGAAGCCGTGGAGGCCGACGCCGTGGGCAAGCGCGTGGTCAGCGCCTGGGTCAAGCACCAGGTGGCCCAGTGCGGTTACTGCCAGTCGGGCCAGGTGATGGCGGCCACCGCCCTGCTCAAGCACACCCCGCACCCGAGCGATGCCCAGATTGCTGCCGCAATGGTCAACCTGTGCCGTTGCGGTACCTACAACGCCATCCATGCCGCCGTGCACGACGTGGCCGCCGCGCAGGAGAACGCCTGATGAACGACAGCCTGCGTGTTACCGGCGTGGCCCAGCCCTTCCCTGTGGGCGAGCCGGTCAATATCTCGCGCCGCAGCTTTCTGCTGGCAAGCGCCGGCACGGCAGTGGGCGCACTGGTGCTGGGCTTCGGCCTGCCCCTGGGCCTGAGCCGTGTGCAGGCCGCCACGGGCAACGCAGCGGCGCCCGGCACCCAGGTGCCGGCCTTTCTGGAGATCCGCCCGGACGGCCGCATCCGCCTGCTCAGCCCGTTCATGGAGGGCGGCCAGGGCATCTTCACGGCCATGGCGCAGATCGTGGGCGAAGAGCTCGATGCCGACCCCGCCACCTTTTTGATCGACAGCGCACCGCCCGGCGAGCAGTACGTGGTGATGGACAACGGCATGCGTATCACCGGCGGCAGCATGTCGGTGCGCACCAGCTACCCGACCATGCGCCGCCTCGGCGCCCTGGCCCGCGCCATGCTGCTGCAGGCCGCTGCCGAGCGCCTGGGCGTGCCGGTGGGCGACCTGAGCACCGAGCCCGGCCGGGTGATACACGCCGCGTCGGGGCGCACGCTGGGCTATGGCGAACTGGCAGCCCAGGCCATGGACCTGCCCGTGCCAGACCCTGCCGGCGTGACGCTGCGCGACCCCAGCCAGTTCCGCTGGATCGGCAAGCCGGTGCAACGGGTGGACGCCTATGACAAGTCCACCGGCAAGGCCGTGTACAGCATCGACGTGAAGGTCGACGGCATGCTGCATGCCGCGGTGCAGCATGCACCGCGCCTGGGCATGCGCGTGGGCGAGCTGCGCAACGAGGCGCAGGTGAAAGCCATGAAGGGCGTGCATTCGGTGCATCGGCTGCCCGGTGCGGTGGCCGTGGTGGCCGAGCGCTGGTGGCACGCCAAGCGCGCGGTGGAGGCCGTGCAGGTGCAGTGGCTGGAGGCATCGGCCGACGCGAAGGTGCGCCAGATGCCTGCGGACTTTTCCAGCGACGCCTTTCGCGACCAGTTGGCCGCGGCCACCGGCCCGGCCCGCGACGAGGAGAATGAAGGCGACTTCGGCAAAGCCTTTGCCGACGCCGCCACCCAGGTGGAGGCCACCTACCACAACCAGTTCCTCAACCATGCACAGCTGGAGCCGCCTTCGGCCCTGGCGCGCTTCAACCCCGACGGCACGCTGGAGGTGTGGCTGCCCAACCAGGCGCCCGACATGTTCCGCGCCGACATGGCCAAGCGCACCGGCCTGGACCCGTCACAGATCACCCTGCACTCGCCGCTGCTGGGCGGCTTTTTCGGCCGCCACTTCCTGTACGACAGCGCCAACCCCTACCCGCAGGCGATCCTGCTGGCCAAGGCAGTCGGGCGCCCGGTCAAGCTGATCTGGAGCCGCGAAGAGGAGTTTCTGCGTGACGTGCTGCGCCCCATGGCCGTGGTCAGGTTCCGCGCCGCACTCGACGCCCAGGGCCTGCCGGTGGCCATCGAGGCAGTCAGCGCCACCGAAGGCCCCACCGAAGCCATCGCCGGCAAGCAGGGCGAGAAAATCGACCCCACGGCACTCGAAGGGCTGTCGGGCAAGGCCTACGCCATCCCCAGCAAACGTATCGCCCAGGTCTATGTGAAAGGCCCGGCGATGCTCGGTTACTGGCGTTCGGTGGGCAACTCGCTGAATGAATTCTTCTATGAGGCGTTCCTCGATGAGCTGGCCGACAAGGGCAAGCAGGACCCGTTCGAACTGCGCCTGCACCTGCTGCGCGACAACCAGCGCCTGACCAACCTGCTGCAGGCGGTGGGCGATCTGTCCGGTGGCTGGAAGCGTGGCCCGTTCACCGCCGAGGACGGCTCGCGGCGCGCTCGGGGTGTGGCCATGGCCTCGCCGTTCGGCTCGGAGGCGGCGGTGATCGCCGAGGTGTCCATCGAGCAGGGCCAGGTGAAGGTGCACGATATCTGGGAGGCCATCGACCCCGGCAGCATCGTCAACCCGGCGATCATCGAGGCGCAGGTCAATGGCGCGGTGTCGCTGGGGCTGTCGCAGGCACTGGTGGAGGAAGCGGTGTACGTGAACGGCCAGCCGCGCGCGCGCAACTATGACCTGTACCCGATCCTGTCGGCGCAGCGCATGGCGCGGGTGCATGTACGCATCGTCGAGAGCGGCGCGAAGATGGGCGGTATCGGCGAGCCGCCATTGCCGGCGGTGGCCCCGGCGGTGGCCAATGCGGTGGCGCACCTGACCGGCCAGCGCATCCGCAGCATGCCGCTGTCGCGCTACACCTTCAGCTAGGCCTCGATCAGGGACATCGCGCACATGACCAAGAGTCGACTCGCAACAACGCTGGGCTGTTTCGCGCTGCTGTGCCTCGTCATCGCAGCCGTGCTGGCCTGGTACGTGACCCGCACGCCGGCGTCGCCCTTCGCTGCCCAGGCCAGTGCCGCACCGCCAGACCCGGCCCTGGTGCAACGCGGCGAGTACCTGGCGCGGCTGGGCGACTGCGTGGCCTGCCACAGCCTGCCAGAGGCGGCGCCGTTTACCGGCGGGCTGAAGATGGCCACCCCGCTGGGCGCGATCTACGCCACCAACATCACTGCCGACCGCGCCACCGGCATCGGCGCCTACAGCCTGGCCGACTTCGACCGCGCCGTGCGCCATGGGGTGACCCCGGACGGTCGCCGGCTGTACCCGGCCATGCCCTACCCCTCGTACGCCAAGCTCAGTGACGACGATATCCGCGCGCTGTATGCCTTCTTCATGCACGGGGTGAGCCCGGCGGCGCAGGCCAACAAGCCCAACGAAATCCCCTGGCCACTGAACCTGCGCTGGCCGATTGCGCTGTGGAACGGCCTGTTCACCGACCCCGCGCCCTACCCGGCCAAGCCGGACCAGGATGCGCAGTGGAACCGCGGCGCCTACATCGTGCAGGGGCCGGGCCACTGCGGCAGTTGCCATACGCCGCGCGGCCTGGCCTTCAACGAGAAGGGCCTGAGCGAGGCCAGCAAGACGTACCTGGCCGGCGGGCTGCTGGATGGCTGGTATGCGCCGAGCCTGCGCAACGACCCCAACACCGGGCTTGGGCGCTGGAACGAGGCGGATATCGTCAGCTTCCTCAAGCACGGGCGCAACCGGCACGCGGTGGTGTACGGCTCGATGACCGAGGCGTTCAACAATTCCACGCAGTTCATGAGCGACGAAGACCTGGGCGCGATCGCGCACTACCTCAAGTCGCTGCCCGGCGACCCCAGCCGCGACGGGCCGGCATGGCAGTACCAGGCGAGCGAGCTGTCGGCCGCATCCACGGCCCCGGCGCCCACACCTACGTGAGCCGCTGCGCGACCTGCCATGGCCTGGACGGGCGCGGCCAGGCCGAGTGGATGCCACCCCTGGCCGGCGCCACCTCGGCGCTGGCCAGGGAGGACGCATCGGCCATCAACATCACCTTGAACGGCTCGCAGCGCATCGTCGCCGCGGGCGTGCCGGACGCCTACCGCATGCCGGCATTTCGCGAACAGCTGTCGGACCGGGAGATCGCCGAGGTGCTGAGTTTTGTGCGCAGCACCTGGGGCAATCACGGTGGCGCGGTAGAGGCCAAGGCGGTGGGCAAGCTGCGCGAGCACACCGGGCCGGCCAGCAGCAACCCGATCATCTTGCAGATGCGTTGAGCATCACTACCAGGAAGCCCCCATGCCATTGCAACGCCTGTCGAGGACACCCCATGGAAAGCATTGACCTGCTGGTGCTGCGAACTGCCCGGGAGTGGCTTGCCGGCGGCGAGCGCTGCCTGCTGGCCACCGTGGTGCGCACCTGGGGCTCGTCGCCGCGACCGGTGGGCTCGATGATGGTGCTCAGGCAGGACGGGCGCGCGGTGGGCAGTGTGTCGGGCGGGTGCATCGAGGACGACCTGATTGACCGGTACAGCAGCCTCCATGGCGGGCCGGGGATACCCGGCGGCGCGCCACAGGTGGTGCGCTACGGCGTGAGTGCGGACGAGGCGCACCGGTTCGGCCTGCCATGTGGCGGCACCCTGGAACTGGTGCTGGAGTTCGCACCCTGCGCGCAGGCGCTGGGCCGTTTGCTGGCGCTGCTTGATGAGGGAGTACTGATGCGCCGCGAGCTTGACCTGGCCTCGGGCGAGGTGACGGTGCAGGCCGACCAGCCCCATGCACCGTTCAGCTTCGATGGGCAGCGGCTGAGCAACCCGCTGGGGCCGGCTTACCGGATGCTGCTGATCGGCGCCGGTGTGCTGGCCGAGTACGTGGCGGTGATGGCGCTGTTCAACGGGTTCAAGGTGTCGGTGTGTGATCCGCGGCCCGAGCACATGGACGTGTGGATGGTCGCCGGGGTAGAGAAGCTGATGGGCATGCCGGACGACGTAGTGCGCGCGTTTGCGGTGGATGCTCGCACCTGCGTGATTGCCCTGAGCCATGACCCCAGGCTGGATGACCTGGCGCTGATCGAAGCGCTGCGCGGGCCGGCGATGTACATCGGGGCGATTGGCTCGCGGCGCAACAGCGAGAGCCGCCGCCAGCGCTTGATCGGGCATTTTGGCCAGACGCCGGAATCGCTGCGGCGCCTGCATGGGCCCATCGGGCTCTACATCGCCAGCAAGACCCCAGGGGAGATTGCGGTGAGCGTGATGGCCGAGGTGCTGGCGGTGAAGAACGGCGTACCCCTGCCCGGCGCTGTCGGCGCGGGGCCGACCCAGCCCCGGGTGGAGCACCCGCCACTGACTCAGGCGTCGTGTTGTGCGCACCCAGGGTGACTGCATCGCCCTGGTGCTGGCTGCAGGCCGTGCCAGGCGCTTTGGCAGCGACAAGCGCCTGGCACGGCTGGCGTCGGGGCAAACGCTGCTGGCAGCCACGCTGGCACGGGCACTGGAGGCGTTCGACGACGTCCGGGTGGTACTCAGGCCCGGGACGATCCCGCGACCCTGGCAATTGACGGGCGGGTACGGGTTCTGTGGGCCGAGCAGGCCGACCAGGGCATGGGCAGCAGCCTGGCAGCCGGGGTGCGTGCCCTGGAACAGTCACAGGCCCCGGCCGTGGCGGTGTTGCTGGGCGATATGCCCTGGGTGCAGGGGCAGACGCTCAAGCAGTTGAAGGCCCTGTGCAACGCCCGGCAGATCGTGCTGCCGCTGCATCACGGGGTGCGTGGGCATCCGGTGATCTTCGGTCGACAGTTCTGGCCGGCCCTGGCATGCCTGCAGGGCGATCAGGGCGGCAAGGACATCGTGCGCGGCGCGCACGACGCCTGCGTCCAGGTGCCGGTGGAGGATGCGGGTGTCATCAGGGATGTGGATCAGCCGCGGGACATCCCGGCTGGCTCGAGGTGAGCGACGCCACCCGCGCGCAACTGCCGCTGCACGCTGGCGCCGCGCTCAAAGCGCCGCATAGACAAGGGCTGACAGCCGGCCGGGGCGCGGATCGATCATGCTGTGGCCGCCCGAGGTCGTGGTGACGAAACCGAAACTCACGCGCCGCTCGGGGTCGGCAAAGCTGATCGGGCCGCCCAGCCCGATATGGCCGAAGGTGTCCGGGCCCATGGCGTGGGTAGCCGCCGGGTCGATTTGCTGCTCCAGCATGCAGCCCAGCCCGTAGCGCATCGGCCGCATCCATACCCGATCCATGCCATGACTGTGCTCTCGGGTGAATTCGTCGAGCAGTTCAGGGCCGATGAAGTGGCCCGCCAGCAGCGCACTGTAGAATCCGGCCAGGCCGTGAGCGGTGGCATGGCCACACACCCCCGGTTGCCGATAGGCCCACCAGCGCGGGTCACTGGTGCGCCGGGGCACCATGCCGGGGTTGGTGAAGGCGAATGTGGCGATATGCGAGGGCTCGCTCTTCACCACCGTGCGCAGCGCTTGCGAGTAGGGGTCGCCAACGCGCCCGGAGGCACTGTCGAAGCGAGCGATACGGTGAAACTGCGTCTCGTCCACGCCAAGGTGCACGTCCAGGCCGTGAGGGTCCAGCATCTGTTCATGGATGAAGGCGCAGGGGTCGCGCCCGTCCACCCGACGAATCAGCTCGCCCAGAATCCAGCCAAAGGTGGTGGTGCCGTAGCCCAGGTCGGTGCCCGGTTCCCACCACAGCGGCTCGTCTTCCAGCACCCGCACCATGTGCTCCCAGTCATACATCATCGGGTTATGGTCGGGGCCCCGCAGCGCCGGCAGGCCGGCGGTGTGGTTCATCACCTGACGCACACTGACCCTGGCCTTGCCGTTGCGGGCGAACTCGGGCCAGTAGCGGGCCACCGGCGCATCCAGTTCCAGCCGGCCCGCCTCGACCAGCATCAGGATGGCCACTGCCACATAGGGTTTTACAACACAGAAGGTGTTGGCCAGCGTGTCGTGCGTCCAGGGCCTGCCGCCCTCCTGGTCCGCCACACCGGCCCACAGGTCGACGACCCGCTCCCCGTCCACCTGCACACAGAGCCCGGCACCCCGCTCCTGCGGATCATCGAACATCGCTTCGAAGGCCTGCCGGACCGCCTCGAAGGGCTGGGCACATATCCCTTGCGCTTTCATGCCTCGTCTTCCTCGTCGTTGAAATGTTGCCCTGTAACCGAGCGACGTTGCTGCGTAGCAGACCTGCCAGGCGACAATGATCGTCTCGGCGCCTGACAGACCCGAACGCATTACTGTTGGCTCGTGAACCTGACTACCGACTGCGCCCCCTGGGGCGCCCCTCAAACACACAGGTTGATGGAACGTTCATCCACGCGAGCGCGTGTGCGTGTGTGCCAGGGAATAACGATTCGCGCGTTTATAGGTGCCGAAGTCATTGAACCGAACACCGGCCTCGGCCATGACTTGATGCGCATAAGGCGCGGTCATCTGGCGCAGGTAGAACGGGTCCCTGACAACGAAGTGGTGAATACTGTGGGTGCTGCCGAAGTTGAAGCAGAACAATTGAAACGGCCATAGCCACCAGGCGTTCATGACCTGAGTTTGCTGCAGCGCATTGCGCGGTGCCACATCACCGTAATAGTGCATGTTCGAACTGATGAAAAACAGGCAGAACTGCCGGATCAGGTTGGGCGCGACCAGAATCACGACCACACTGTTGACCACGTCCATCACCGCCAGGGTGGTCGCGGAACTGTGCACCTCGTGCCCGCTGACCGCGCCAAGCCAGGCATACAGGTGGTAGCCGAGAAACACATACCAGCAACCCCAGTACAACAGCCCGAAGGGTGTATTGAGCCGGACGATCTTGACCAGCAAGCGGACTTTCTCCCGCCAGCCTGGGGCAAATACCGCATTGAGAAAACCGAAGATGAACCCGTCCACCAGTTTCAACAACCGCAGTACACCCCAGGGGCTGCCACTGGTGGTGATCCAGGCTTCCACATCCGTCTCGGTGCCTGACTCTTTATGGTGATGAAAGTGCAAACTTCGCCTTAACCAGGGGCTGGGCATTCCCGGCCGAGCCAACCAGCATAAAAACATCATGGCATTGTGCGCCAGCGGCTGTTTTCTGAAATAAAGACGATGAATCAGATCGTGTTCTATTTCATGAATGAACGAGGTCAGCAGCGCGTTGATCAGAATGCAGCCCCAGGCAGGAATAGACCCCTGCAGGTAGAGCCCCCCACTCACCACCATGCCGATCAGCGACACCGCCATGACACCTGCGCCCAGCGCATTCTGATGTTGCAGGATCGGATAGCGCTGGCGCAGGTAATTACCATGTTCGGTAATACGCCGGGTAACATGATCAATCTTTTGCTGATCGGTAGTGGGGCGTTCAAGTTCCATTGCTGCCTCCAAGACTTTCATACCTCATCCTCTGTTTGTGTCGGACAATCCCCGCCAGGACAAACCGGCCGCGTCAATTGTTCGGGCTATACAACGGGTAGGTGAATGCATGCGCGCATTATATAAACGCAAATCGACTGTTTGCGTGAAGCTTGTTAAGATCCTTTCAAGCTTCAAAATGATAAGGCAAGTAAAAGTCTTTGCAACTGTGTATTTTGGGTGGGTTCAGCGTGACAGTTACGTGTAAGGATTTTTAATTTAGTTACAGGTTGTACAGTTATAAAACGACGCCGTACAAGTATTGCCAAGGAGGCACCATGAGATTGCATCGCATCAGATATTGCCGGCTCGCCTCACCGAAACCAGACGCCAGCGTACCCAGCCCAGCCAGCCCCGATGCCTTCGACGCGGTGTTTTACGATGCCCCTGCAGACACGGCCACCCACCGCGCAGGCTTTGAAAAGCTGCTGCGTTACCTGCAGTGCGGGGATACCGTGATCGTGGACAGCATGGCCTCGCTCTCGGCCAATACCGAGCAGTTGTGCAACTTCATTCGCCGCTTGATCGAAAAACAGGTCACGCTCAAGTTTGTGGATGAAAACCTGACATTCCGAGATGACGGCCGTGAAGTTGCGGGCCCCATCGTCGCGGCCATGGAGTTGCTTGCAGAGTTCGAGCGCGCGGCACTGCGCGAAAAACAGGCCGCCGGTATTGCAACTGCAAGAAATCGGGGTTCCTACCGAGGTCGAAAGAAGAAACTGTCCGACAATCAGGTTGTAAGTTTAATTGAGCGCGCCCGCGCGGGAGAAAGTAAATCCCGGCTGGCGCGTGATTTCGATATCAGTCGCCAGACGTTATATCGGTATTTGAAATCGACCTAGGGCTCTTCAGAAGAAGAGCCGTGGGTAACGTTGTCCCAGGCCCACTCACGCCCACAGATACGACTGTACGTAGCGCTGGAACACCAGTTCGTCGATGAGACAGTGCGCCGTCGCTTCGGTCGGGAAGCCCTTTTCGAAGGGCTGGTTGGCCTGTTCTTCGTACCGGCTGCTTCCTTGCCCGAATGCCTGAGGGTGGGGTGACAAAAGGTGATGGTTAGAAACCTAGCAGAGGACGCGGCATCGGCCAGAACGCCGCTATTTATTGCGACACACCTTGACACATCATTTGGTAACGATTCTCATATGTATTATATTTATCACTACCACTGGAACCCTTCATGTCGCGCCCTACCCCGCCGCATTGCTCCGGCCTGCCCCGCAACCTGTTGGCCATGGCCATCTGCATGGCCACCCTGACCCCCGCCCTGGCCGATGACAGCTCTGCGACACCGCAGCCAGCCAAGGCTGCGACCCTGGAGCTGGGCGCCACCGAAATCCTCAACACTCAACTGGGCAGCACCACCGAAGGCACCCAGTCCTACACCACCGGCGCCATGTCGACGGCGACCAAGCTGCCGCTGACCCTGCGCGAAACGCCCCAGGCCGTTACCGTGATTACCCGCCAGCGCATGGACGACCAGGCCATGACCAGCATCAACGACGTGGTCAAAGGCCACCCCGGGGCTGTTCCTCGACTTCTCCAGCGGCCCTGGCCGGCAGACGTATTCGGCGCGCGGTTTCGATATCGACAACCTGATGTACGACGGCATCCCCAGTGGCTACCAGGGCTGGACCGTGGGCGCCCAGCCGAACCTGGCGATGTTCGACCGGGTGGAGGTGGTGCGCGGCGCCACCGGGCTGGTGACCGGTGCGGGCAACCCTTCGGCTGCCATCAACCTGGTGCGCAAGCGCCCGCTGGCCGAACAGAAGGTCACCCTCACCGGTGCGGCCGGCAGCTGGGACGACTACCGCGGCGAGGTCGATGCCTCCAGCCCGCTCAACGACAGCGGCACCCTGCGCGGTCGGGTGGTGACGTCCTACCGCGACAGCAACAGCTTCGTCGATGGCGTGGACGAGACCCACGGCCTGTTCTACGCCATCACCGAGGCGGACCTGAGCGACGACACCACCCTGACCCTCGGCTTCTCCAACCAGAAGGACAAGACCAACTACTTCTGGGGCGCCTCGATGATCGGCCTGGACGGCCATCACCTGAACCTGCCGCGCTCGTACAACCCGGGTACCCCCTGGGAGAACAAGGACCAGGAGATCAACACCGTCTTTGCCGAGGTACGCCAGCGCCTGGCCAACGACTGGAAGCTGCAGGTCAACGCCAACTATTCCGAGCAGAACGCGCTGTTCTCCGGCTCGTACCAGTCGCGCTGGGTCAACAACACGCTGGCACGCACCGTGTACCAGTCGGCCCACGATGAAAACCAGGCCGGCGTGGATGCCTTTGTCAGCGGGCCCTTCGAGGCGCTGGGGCGCACCCATGAACTGGTGGTGGGTGCCAGCAAGCGCATCTACGACATGACCACCCACAACTATGCCCCCTACGACCCCAACTGGCCGATCGATGCCGGCAAGCCGAACTTCACCCACACCGGCAACAGCCGCGAAGTGACCACCCAGGACGGCGTGTACCTGACCACCCGCCTGAGCCTGGCCGACCCGCTCAAGCTGATCCTGGGCGGGCGCCTGGACTGGTATGACTACGACAACCGCGATGGCGACGGCGACTACAAGGTCACCCGCAACGTCACCCGCTATGCCGGGCTGATCTACGACCTGGACGAGCATCACTCGGTCTACGTCAGCTACAGCGACATCTTCACCCCGCAGAGCAGCAAGGGCACCTCCGGCACCCCGGTCAAGCCGATCGTGGGCAAGAACTACGAGGTGGGCATCAAGGGCGAGTACTTCGAGGGTGCGCTCAACGCCAGCCTGGCGCTGTTTCGCATCGACCAGGAAAACCGCGCGGTGCAGGTGTTCGTGCCGAACTGCCCGCAGACCGAATGCTACGAGGCCTCGGGCGAGATCCGCAGCCAGGGTATCGACTTCGAGCTGCAGGGTGCGCTGACCGAGAACTGGCAGGTGGGCGGTGGCTACACCTATGCCCGCGTGCACACCCTCAAGGACGCCGCCAACCCGCAGAACGTCAACCAGCGTTTCGACACCGACACGCCCGAGCACCTGTTCAAGCTGACCACCACCTACCGCTTCCAGGGCCCGCTGGAGAAACTGCGCGTGGGTGGCAACGTGTCGTGGCAGAGCCGCCTGTACAACGACGTGGCGCTGGCCAACGGTGGCAGCTATCGCCTGGAACAGGGTGGCTACGCCGTCACCGACCTGATGGCCGGCTACCGGCTGACCCGCAACCTGGACCTGCAGCTCAACGCCAACAACGTGTTCGACCGCAAGTACTACTCGTCCATCTCCAACTCGACCAGCTACGGCGGCGACACCTACGGCACACCGCGCAACATGATGCTCACGGCCAAGTACAGTTTCTGATGTGAAGTGGCGCAGGGATGCGCCGTGTTGTTGTCTGTGCGCGGTGCGCCACGCACGTCCTGCCTTTCGATCGACACACCGTTGCGTACACCCCCGCCCCTGCTCGCGCCCTGCGAAATCCTTCAGCTGCCATCCCGGATGACTCGGCGAACGCCTGGCAAGCACCCTTTCGTGGCGAGTCAGCGCCCCCGCTGCCACGTCGCACTGGCACCTGCCGATATTGCCACCTCCTCGTGATCCGAATAATAATGCAACCAATTCCCATTTGAGATGCAATCATGCCGGTCGAGTCACCTGCCCTACCTGCTGCTGTCGGCGCGCTGTATGCGCAGCACAGCTCATGGCTGCACGGCTGGCTGCGCAAGCGCATGGGCAGCCACTGCGATGCGGCGGACCTGGTGCAGGACACGTTCGTCAAGCTCCTCAAGACCCGCACATCACTGGAAATCCGTGCACCCCGCCAGTACCTGTCGACGGTGGCCAAAGGCCTGATGATCGACCTGTTCCGCCGTCGCTCGCTCGAACAGGCCTACATGGAAACCCTGGCCAGCATTGCGCTTGCCGACATCCCCAGCGCCGAAGCGCAGGCAATCATGTTCGAAACGCTGGTGGAGCTGGACCGCATGCTCGCCGGCCTGGGCGCCAAGGTGCGTGAGGTGTTCATCCTGTCCCAGCTCGAGGGCCTGCCCTACGCGCAGATCGCCACGCGCCTGGATATTTCCCTGCGCTCGGTCAACAACCACATGGCCAAGGCCATGGAACATGTCTGCCTGATGCAGTGGGAAAGCGTCGAATGAACCGCTCCCCCTCCGCCGCCCAACGCGAGGCGGTGCGTGAGGCCGCGCGCTGGTACGCACAACTGTCATCCGGCACCGTCAGTGCCGAGGATCAGGCCTCGTGGCAACGCTGGCACGACAGCGACCCGCTGCACCGCCAGGCCTGGCAACGCATGCAGGCGGTCAGCCACAGCTTTGCCGGGCTGCCGGGGCGTATCGCCGCCTCCACCTTGCTGGGCAGCGGCAACAGCCGCCGCCAGGTGCTGTACGGCCTGGCCATGCTGCTGGGCGGTGGGGTCCTCGGGACGCTGGGCTGGCGCAGCGACACCCGTCGCCAATGGTACGCCGACTACCGCAGTGGCGTCGGCGAACGCCGTGCCGTGCGCCTGGCGGATGGCAGCCAGATGCTGCTGGACACCGACAGCGCCGTGGACGTGGATTTCGATATGCAGCAGCGGCGTGTGCTACTGCACCGCGGCCAGGTGCTGATCACCACCGCCCGCGACGATGCCGCCCGGCCTTTCAGGGTCGATACCCGCCACGGCAGCGTCCTGGCCCTGGGCACCCGCTTCACCGTCAGCGTCGACGACCATGGCAGCGAAGTCGCGGTGCTGGAAAAGGCCGTGGAGGTGTCGGTGCAGCCGATCGAGCGCCTGCGCCTGCATGCCGGTCAGCGGGTGGCGTTCGGCCCGGCCGGGATCGGCAGCCTGCGCAGCAACGACGCCGCTGTGGCGGCGTGGGAGCAAGGCAGCGTGATCGCGGTCGATACCCCGCTGCAGACCCTGCTGGCGCAACTCGCGCGCTATCGCCCCGGCGTACTGAACTGTGACCCGGCGGTGGCGCAGATGAAGATTTCCGGCGCGTTCCCCATCACCGATACCGAACTGGCCCTGACGGCGCTGCAAAGCGCATTCCCGCTGACCGTACAGCGCCGCACGCGCTACTGGGTGACGGTTGTGGCGCGCACCTGAGCCAGCCGGCACCACGAATGAAAATAATTTTCACTTACTTGCACTTTCATCGACGCTCATCCGGCCTTCCCTCCCACAAGTTCAACTGAGTGTTCTGGGGAAGGAAACATGAGCGTCATGCAACGATCACACACCGCACTGGCCCTGGCGGCCCACCTCGCCCTGGGCAGCGTTGCCGCCTGGCCGCTCGCCGGCCTGGCCGCGCATGCGTCCAGCGAGCAAACCCGTGCCTATGACATCGCGCCCGGCACGCTGACCGAAAGCCTGGGCCGCTTTGCCAGCGCCGCCGGGGTGGTGTTGTCGTTCGATGCCGCGAGCACCCAGGGCCGCCGCGCCCCGCCCTCCAGGGCGACTACAGCGTCGCAGGCGGCTTCGCCACCCTGCTGGTGGGCAGCGGCCTGCAGGTGGCACGCCAGGCCAATGGCGTGTACCTGCTGATCGCGTCCAACCCCGGCAACGGCTCGCTCGAACTGAGCGCGATCAACGTCAGCGGCCAGACGCTGGGCAGCACCACCGAAGGTACCGGCTCCTACACCACGGGCACCGTCACCATCGGCAAGAGTGAGCAAAGCTCAAGGACATCCCGCAAAGCGTCACGGTCATGACCCGCCAGCGCATGGACGACCAGAACATCACCAACCTGCCTGAGCTGTTCGCCAACGCACCGGGCATGACCTTTGCCAAAAGCCCCGGTACCGGTGGCTTCATCACCTCGCGCGGGTTCGAGATCGAATCGCTGCAGTACGACGGCGTGCCCATGACCCGTGGCATCTATGCACTGGGCAGCTACCTCACCGAATCCACGGCCTTCTACGACCGGGTGGAACTGCTGCGTGGCGGCGCGGCCCTGCTGCAAGGCGCCAACAGCCCGGGCGGCGCGGTGAACCTGGTGCGCAAGCGCGGCCAGGCCAAGCCCACCGTGACCCTGACCGCACAGGCCGGAAGCTGGGACCACTACGCTACCCAGGCGGATGTCGGCGGCCCGTTGAATGAGGCGGGCACCGTGCGCGGTCGCGCCGTGGTCGACTACGACACCCGCGACTCGTTCATCGACCACGTTGGCGGATGGGAGCAGAAGGTCTACGGCGCCCTGGACTTCGACCTGTCGGAAAACACCACCCTGGGCGTTGGCATCAGTGATCGCAAGACCCGCTTCACGCCCATGGTCGCCGGCCTGCCACGCTACAGCGACGGACGTGACATCGGCCTGTCCCGCTCGACGTACACCGGCTCCGACTGGAACCGCGGGCTGACCGAACAACTGGCCCTTTACGTCGACCTGGAGCACCGATTCAACGACCACTGGAAGTTCAAGACAGCAGCGGTCGCGATCAACGAACGCAACGAAATGACCTATGCCTACATCGTGACACCCACCGGTGTGGCGAACGATGGCAGCGGCGTCGCCAACTGGCGCTATGCGACAGACTTCAATTCGCACAGCCGCGGCCTGGACCTGTTCGTGGACGGCGACTTCAATGGCCTGGGTTTCGATCAGGAAGTCGTGCTCGGGGGCAACTACTCGCGCTACACCAGCGACAACACCATGGCCGTAGTACGCAGCGTAGGCGCCAACATCTTCGACCTGGACAACCACCTGCCGTACGAAAACTACGACAGCCTGGCGGCGCGCGGCACGCGCACCGACAGCCAGTACAAGATCGTGCAAAAAGGCATTTACGGCACCTGGCGCGTCAAGCTCACCGACCCCCTGACACTGATCCTGGGCGGGCGCACCAGCTGGTACTCCTACGAGTACGACTCGCAGATCTACGATCGCAATGCCTTCAGCTACCCCAGCAACAGTGACAAGGCCAACAATGGCGTGGTCACGCCCTACGCCGGGCTGGTCTATGCGCTGACGCCCGAGTGGTCGGCCTACGCCAGCTATGCGGACGTGTTCATTCCGCAGAGCGCCATCGGGGTGGGCGGCTCCACGATCGAGCCGATTACCGGCAGCAACTATGAAGTCGGCCTCAAGGGCGAGCTCAACGACGGGCGGCTCAACACCTCGCTTGCCCTGTTCCGTTACGACCACCAGAACCGCGCCGTCACAATGCTCAACACCGAGTCCCAGTGCGGGGGCTCGAACTGCTCCGAGGCATCCGGCAAGGTGCGCAGCCAGGGGCTGGAGGCTGAAATCAACGGTGAAGTGCTGCCTGGCCTGCAAGCGTCTGCCAGCTATGTCTACAACACCACCAGGTTTATCGAGGACAACACCTACGAAGGCAAGATCTTCTCCACCTGGACCCCCAAGCACACGGTGCGCATCTGGTCCGACTACACATTGCCAGGCGACTTCAACCGCTTCAGCGTCGGCGGTGGCTTGAACAGCCAGAGCAGCGCCGTCGCCTACGACCGCAAATTCGAGACGCCAGGGTTCACGATCTGGAATGCACGCATCGGCTACAAGGTCAGCGATGAGATCGGCCTGGCGGTGAACTTCAACAACCTCTTCGACAAGGTCTACTACATTCCGTCCTACACCGCAGTGGCCTCCAACAACTACTACGGCGACCCGCGCAACGTCATGTTCACCGTCAAGTACACACCGCAGTTCTGAGCAGGTTTCGGGCCCCTGGCATGGGTGTTCATGCCAGGGGTCCGTCGTCCTTCTTGCACTCCCCTGACGACGGCTGAGTCATGTCCAAGAAATCGCGCTCCAAGTTATGGTTCCTGATCCACAGCTGGCTGGCATTGCCGATCTGGTGCTTTGCCCTGCTCGTCTGCGTCACCGGTACCCTGGCAGTCGTCAGCCAGGAGCTGGTATGGCTGGCAAAGCCGCAAATGCGTGCCAACCCGCCGACGCAAGACGCCCGCCGGCTCGACTACGACCAGATCCTCGCGGCCATTCATCGCGACCGCCCCGACCTGGACGTGCAGTACATCCTGCGTCCCGACCAGGACTCGTTCGCCCTGCAGGTCCAGGTGGTACAACCGGACCACAGCACCCGCAACCTCTATGTGAACCCGTACACCGGCAAGATCCAGGGGGTGAGCCCGGCGTTCGACGTGCGCGGCTTCACCCGTGCGCTGCACGGCTGGTGGCTGGTGCCCTTCGGTAATGGCTACCCCTGGGGCTGGTACCTGGTGTCATTGCTCGCCTTGCCGATGCTGGCCTCGCTGGTGACCGGGCTGGTGGTCTACAAGCGTTTCTGGAAGGCCTTTTTCAAACCGACCCTGCGCTTGAACCAGGGTGCGCGGATTTTCTGGGGCGACTTCCATCGCCTGAGCGGTGTGTGGTCGATCTGGTTCATCGCGATCATTTCGGTCACGGGCCTCTGGTTTCTGATCCAGGCGGTGCTGGCCGACAACCACATCTCCATTTCCAGCCGGCCTGCCATTGGCCTTGTCGCGAGGGAGACGGTGCCCCTGGCCGCACCTGGCGAGCAACCCGCGCGCATCAGCGTGGAACAGGCCATCGCGAATTTCTCGGCGCAGGTGCCCGGCTTCAAGGCGAGCTTCATCAAGCTGCCGGGCAATGCCTATGACACCCTGCAGGTGCGCGGGCGTGGCGCCTATCCGCTGATGCAGCAGAGCGCGAACCTGAACCCGTACGACGGCAGCGTCATCACCTCCTACACACTGTCGGATCGGCGCGCGCTGGAGTTCGTCACCGAATCCATGCGCCCGCTGCATACCGGTGACTTTGGTGGGCTGTGGCTGAAGCTGGTGTGGTTTGTCTTCGGCCTGCTACTGAGCGTGATGGTGCTCAGCGGCCTGCTGATCTGGAGCAAGCGCACGCTGCAGGCCACTGCAGCTGCGCTCAAGCGAGGCAAGGCGATCGAGGTGAGTGGCTCGCCGCTGCGGCGCTACTTGCTGAAATGGCGGTTTCATCTGAACGTGGTGCTGGTGGTGGTGCCCCTGGTATTTTTGCCCAGGTACTTCGCTGATCAGGCGTTGTTCAAGGGTGAGGCGGGGCTCGGCGAGCGAGAGATCGGTGAGGTTACGGTCGGGCCGTGGAGCCTGCGCCTGGCGGAGTTTCGCGCCCAGCCGCCGCGCAACGAAGGGCCGGCGGGGTATATCAAGAGTTTCAGCGCGGCCTTGTGCGAGGCCTGCATCGGCGAAGTGAAAGCGACCTATCTGCGCGTGGGCAAACCCCGCAGCCTGCGCGCGGCGGGCGGGATCTTCTTTGGTTCGCCGCACAGCATGGGCACCTCGATTCCGATATCCCCGAAGACACCGGTGGATACCCTGCTGTGGGTGACGATGGAGGGCTGGGACGGCTCGGTGCACCAGGGCTCGATTGCGTTGAGCCAAGCATCGCCCGCTTCGGTGGCGTGGTTGCAGGCGCAGGCGGCAGGGTCTCCGTGAGTGGCGGGGGCTCTACAAAACCTCAGCAGATGAGGCGCGTCTATTGGGTTCTCGGGATTTTGTACAGAGCCTAGAGCCCTTCGGCTGGCTCCTTTTGGCCGAAAGCGGTCGTTTGTGAGTGGCAGCTATCGGCCAGAAGCAGACGTTCGAATTATGCATTACTCGGTGCGATCCAGTTCATGAGGCCGGCGTCGACATCAGAAGGAACCTTACGCTCTGATGTGAAAGCGAAGCCGCAGTAATCTCACTGCTCACTGCTCACAACGAATGACCCTCTCGTAGAAATATCCCATTCGACCGAACTGGCAGCTGTACACATGTTAGCTGTCATCGACCTTTGCGCGCCTGCTCCAGACTGATGCCAGGGGGATCAAACGATGAAGTCGCGTTCCAGTTCGCTCACCGAGGTTTTTACCGCAGAAATGGTGCCGTTTGATTCTGGAGGGCGTAAACGATCGCGATATTCAAATCATGAAGTTTCGCGAGTGCAAGGAATACCTTCAACTTGTATTGTGGCATGCCGTAGACAGACCATAGCTCCCGACTATTAAGCTTTGCTAAGTAAAGTTCGGCATACCTTTTCGATAAAAACAAAGGGACTGTAGGTCGACCGTCGGCCACTGGAGCATGGTAGCTTCCAGTACTGTGCTGTGTTGAACTATTACTCCGTTCAGCGATAATCCAGAAAGGCTCGCCTAGTAAGTCAGGTTCATGCAGTCCTGAACTGACGAGCTGCCGACCAACTAATTCTGGAAGTGATGGCAAGTCGTCTGCGGTGAGCAGGGATATATTGTGTCTAGCTGCTACCAGCTCAACACCCGCTTGGTAGCCAGATCGAGACACAACTATTCCAATAACATCATGTCCGATATTTTTGATCTTCTGGTGAAACTCGAGGATTTTCCCTTGATCAATGGGCCGCTTCCAATCTTTACATTCGATAGCTACTCTATGTCGAATGCCGACCCTCGAAAACTCATAGTATACATCAACCTCATAACTATCGCCGGTGGGTAGTTGGAACGTGGTTCGGCGAGATACTTGTGTTTTTTCGCCGCGGAGATTGAGTAGCGTGCTGTAGACATACTGAACGTAACTCTCAAAATCCCTACCCGTATTTTGTATCTTAGACATCTTTCACCGTGAGTTAGGCTTTATATTTTAATCTCTTGATAAGGCACCCTTCAAAAAGTATTAAAGTGCACCTTCATAATTTAATCGCACGCGAGATTTCACTACGGATGCTTAATTTTGCAGGAGTTTTGGCTGACTGAAAGAGATGCACTCGAATCTGAGTATGTAGGTAGGAGCCGCCATGTCCGTTGTCGATTGGCCAATAAATAACTCTACGAAAGGAAGCTACCACCCCGTAGCAGAAGCTCGCAACGGGTCGGCTCTGTTAAGCGGATGGTTTCTCCTGAAAGACCGGCGTTTAATTAGCCACAATTTTGCCAAAAACCTAAGCCTGATCGAAGCAATAAGTCAACTTTTCCGAAAATCCGGGGGCAACCGAAAAACCACTAATGAGGCTATCTTAGTTTCCTAGCGAGCTCACAAAAGCCCCGCCCTACCCTCATGTGGATTATTAGTAAAAACTGTTAGATGCACATCTCGCATAGCTTCCAAAGGTGGGTGTTGATTTTCAATTATCACGACCTGGCTGCCGCTAGTATGATGACGGATTAAGTACTCATAGAATTTTTCTTTTAAATTACTTCCTTTCAGTAGCAAATCATCATCACCTTCAGGCGCGAAATAGGCAAGAAGCGGAGAGTCGAGCACTAGGAAACCAGGGTGGGGCAATGAGTTCTCTTGAGCATACTCAAGTAATCCTAGGCTTACCGCTGCGTGTGTGATTGACCGCAACCCTCTGCCCCGGCTGCCCCTAGGTTTACCATCGATAATAAAATCACTTGAGCCCTTATCAAACACAACTTTACACTCACCGGGAAAATTCCATTCATTTAGAATTGAGGAAATCTTATCTGATAACGAATTGCCAATCGTGTCCGGGATACTCACGACCGCTGTCGTCTTGCCACCAGCCGAAGCCCCCTCTTTTTCAAGTGATAATTTACGCTGAGTTAACTGTTCGATGCGCTCAAAGCCATTTATTCTCTTCGACACATCTTGCCGGAGCTCAACCAAAGATTCAAAATCGATTTTTTCTTCATTTTTACGTGGGGAAAGCGCCTCCTTTAAAGTGGCCTCGATCTCAACATAATCCTTATCCTGAGCTAAGTAATCTCTTGAAAGCTCATCGCTTTCAATCTGTAGTTCATCAATGGTTCGAACTAGATCGATCCTGAGTTTTTCAATTTTGGCAATCTCAGCGGAGGCTGCTAACACGGCCGAGCGAATATTCGCTTCATCGTCATCTTCAAAGTGTTGATTGCAGGGTGCGGCACCACACATAGGGCAGTCCACTTTATCTACATAGACGAGCATAGAGCCGCTTTCTTCAATGGCCTCTAAGCGCGCAAGGTCGACATCATAATGGTCACGCAGGAGGTCAAACCTTGTGAAAAGGTCAGAGATTTCGTCAATGCGCTCAGAAATCAATCGCCGCTGAAAGACGTTATCTTTACGCTGTTCCAAAAGTTTGGAAATCAATTCCTCATTAAGGGCAATTGATTTTCGATACTGTTCTAACGTAGTACCGATTTTTTCAAGCTGCAAATCAAGGTCTTCGCGCTTACTATCCCCCACGTCAGCAGTTAACTCGAAAATCAAATCGTCAAGCAAAGAAATCTTGCCTGAGTTGTCGACCACTTTCACTACAGGGGTATTGATTGACGAGTCATCCATTCCCGTCACAAGCAATTTTACGGTTGCTAGTTCAGAAGTTTTCGTGGTGAATTGACCACTCCAAAACGGCGATCCTTTAGTAGAAATCTCTTCATCCTGAACAATAACTAACCTTGCTATGTTCCGGAATCCCAGGCTCTGCAAAGTGGATTTCTTGCTGCTTTTCAAAACCTTCTTGCCGAGCAGTCCAAGCTTGTCAAGCAAGAACCCCGAAAGGTTATCTGTAGCACCGTGAGAGTGTGTAGCCTTAAGTACCGTCAACTCATTCTGACCGCCCTGGATCAGTTTGAAGCCTCCACCATTGAGCGCTCGCTCCAAACTCCACTCTTCGCCAGAGTCGGACTCTAACGACAAAGTGATCCGATCATACCCCTCCAACTCATCAATTTCTCTGAGCTCAGAACCACCTAGCATGTAATCGATTGTTTCAGCCAGATAAGATTTACCAGTATCTGATGCACCACAAATTACGTTCACGCCTTCAAAAAAATCTACATGTCGCTCATCAGTCGGACCTGAGAACTGAATACATCGCAACTGGAAACTGAACTCACTCATTATTTAGAGCCCCGTTGCTCAAAAGCCTGAAACTCACTGGTCCATCTAAAAATCTGATGAGTGACCTTTCGAACTTCATCCGTAGGTGTATTTCCATATGTCTCATACGCCCACTTGGCCCTGTCTAGTAACTTAAGCACATAACTTGATGTTAGTGAGGATATGAAAGGCTGAGCAGTATCGGTAGCAATGTAATTAAATCCTTCATATGACGCGATCCGATTTAACAGTCCCCGCCTAACCATCAGTTTCAATCCTGACTCTATCAATCCTCTACGCACAAGAAGCTCACCTGCTCGCAACGGTAATGGTGCATGTAGACTACTAGGCCCGCTAGCATCTTCAGAGTGCACTACTAAATAGTCCATCTCCACTAAACGCTGCAGGTCCATTGCCATCGGAAATGCCGCAGTTAGGATAGCTAGAGAACGTACTCCTGTCTCCAGAGGGCCATTGAAAGGACTATTAACTGTTGGCTCAGTCATTTTCAGGCACCCACGTTAATCGATCATCATTTGCCAACTGGTGGCATATGCCCTGACGATCTTGGGTTTTGAATGCTGAGGCTAAGGGGTTTGCTGAAGCAGCAACGGTTGAAGAGTGGGTAATAGTGGCCTTCATTCGTGCCAATCCGTCTGCATGGTCATCCTCACAAACATCCACAACCCCATAGAATATTTCCTCTTGCAGGGTCGCGAACGTACCTTCAGGTACGGTATCTCTAGCAAAATTCCTTAGCGATTCGGCATGATAAAACCGCTCTCTCTGCCGGAGATAGTCTCTTTTTAATGTGCCATGAGACTCAAAGTCGGTCTCATGGGTTATGGACTTATTTAGATGACTCGCATAAGCATCAAATATTTGTCGAATATAGCGACTTTCACGACCAGTCGGCACTACCGGAGGTTTCAATGGGTCGGGCCTGAAGGGGAGCCCACCACCAAACCTAACAGCATGGAACTGGGTGCGGCTATGACCATCAATTAATTCGACAACAGATTTTGACGAAAATCTGGAGAAATCAAATGACTGAAAATAATCGAGAAGCGCGCCCGATAGCGGAATCTCCATCGTCGATGTAATCCCACTTTTACAATTTTGGTCCCAATTTTCCTCCGCCTTGAATTGCAGTTCCTCAGGATTATTCAGAAGCTGCTCCAGGGTGGTTCCGATGTCTTGAGATCCAACAAAATAATGCTTACGTGGAGGGATATAATATCCCTTAAACGAATAATAAATTATCTTCCCAATCTCGACCCAGATATCACTAGGCCGGAGCGGATGACCATATCGCTTGCACTGATAATTATCCCAGGTGCCTTGGAATCCTTCAGGAGAGCAGAAACCTGCGATATCCACACCCAAGTCCCCCGAGCCGCCGAAGCGTCGGACTTTTGGGTATTCAGTCTTCAGGCTACTCCCCCATTCCTCCACGAACTCCTCCCACTCTTCTGGGCTGAAGCTACGAACGCGAAGGGGTTTAGGTATCGGAATACCGCTTATTACATGCGTTGCGGATGCGGAAGTCGTCCGTTCCCTCGGGGTAATTTCTTGTAGATCGATGTCCGAAATCACAATGCTCGCCTGCCATGTTGGAGCAGTGGCCCCCCACTACACGAGGTGCCGATGTTTTCACTCCCCGGATCCTAAAACGTCCGTGCTGGGGGTGGACCGACGCTAGCAGAATGCCACTTTTTCGTCCATTGCTATGCGCATACAGTCACTACCTTCCTTGAACGTCCGCTACTGGCCGATAACCGCCACTCACCAAAAACACAAAACCTGCTGAAGCGCAGGGAAAGTGTGTATGCCGCGGTTCGAACGCATGGCAGCGTATCGGTGGCAAACCTGATAGCCCATGTTGACTTCGTGTATTCAGGGGGCAGATGCATCTTCATCGCAAAGCATCGCCACCAGTTCAGTCGCCAGAGTGGCCGCTTCTTGTCGATAGTCGTTGTTCCAGGCGCATGACCAATCATCCGGCCTGCCCTGATCGTCCCATTGCGCCAACGCAAGCCCGTTGATGATCTCCAGCTCGAACCAAACACGCTGCCAAGTGACGGCGTCCCGGACCAAAGCAGCGTCTTGCCATAGGAAATCCGTTTGCGCGACAAACGCCGACCATGCAAACAGATCCTCCGATGCGCGTTCGCCGAGCGTTCGCCAGTACTGTCTGAGACCCACTGAAGACTCCTAGTTATAAAACATCTGTGCCGGGATACAGCTCCGCCGGTGGATGGTAATCGGGGTCTTCGAAGCGGCCGTTTCTGTAGTAGGTCTTGGCCGTAGGCCCTTCACCCTTATACGTCACCTGCGGGTTTGGTGTGAGATGCCAGCCGTCTGCATCCTTGTCGCGCTCGATCAGCGAGGGGTACAACGTGCAAGTGCCGGTTGAACCCGATGTCAGCCTGAACTGGTAATAACGCCCAGCCTGGGGCGTGAACTTCGCCGCGATAGAGCAGGATCGCGTGCGCGCACCCTCCCATTGCATCCAAACCAACGTTTCGATGCCGGGTCGGACCCGCGTTTCGTAATAGTCCGACGTGAGGTTCTGCCCCGCTTTGGGCATCCCCTCATCTTGTGTGTGAATGAACGGAAGTGGCCCACTGCGAATGACGCCGCCCGAACGCTTGCCGTTTTCGTATTGGTACAGGTCGGCATGCTGAGTGAAGTTGACGATGCGTATCCATGCGGGGTTAGGCTCGTTTTCTGGGGCGGTGAAGTACTCGGTGTGGGGGAAATACTGGCAGCCTGCGAACAGCGGCAGGGTCAGTAGGCAGAGCGCAGAGCGTATCGACATGGGGCCTGTCCTTTTGCGAAGTCAGGGTAGGGACCACAAGAAAGCAGGTGCATTGCGTAACCGGTGAAAAATTTTGTTGGGTCCGTGAGGGGCGCGCATGATCATTTCTACGCGAAGGCAACTGCCTGACAATCTGCCGTCCTGAGGGGCGGTGTTCGGCCAAAAGCGGTCATACGACGCGTCTACAAGCGGGGCAATTCAATTGATGAGGTTGATTTTGCCATTAGATAAATTTACAACTCTACCGTGCACTGGCTAGAATCAAGTAAACTTAAAAAACCATGCCCTGGGCGAGCTCATGAAAAGTATCAACATTGCATATATCCTGTTCGGCTCCGCGCTTTCTTTAAAAGTGATGGCGAGCGGGCTAGACGTCGAGCACACACTAATTGAGCATCGCTGGTACACTTTTGAAGACGTGATAGAAAAGAGAAAAATATACAACAGGGTGGATATTTCGCGAGGGTACATTGAATACCATTTCGAGGGTGATGAATATAAACCCAAGCAGCCAGAAGAGAAATTGACGCCCCGACAAAAATTCTATTCCAACCATGGCAGCGTTGGAACATACGCGGCTGCTGATTATGAGACCGCGCTAGACAAGGAGTGCATAGATGTTGTCTCCGGTTCTTTAGGATCATTTATAGGCGACTATGAAAACTCCAAAAGACCTGACAGACAAAAATACAAGCGCACCGTTGTTGGCATAAAATCCTTAATGTACAAAGGCCCTGAGCATAACTTCAAGAGCCCTTCATCCTGGTCGCCTGCAGTGCTGCCCAAGAACAACAAAAGTCTTCTTTGTGAAATTTATGAAGTCAAGAGCAAAGAAAGTGATGTGAAATACATTGTTTATGCTGCTTCAGTGGCAACCGCTATGTTTGACGAAATTCATACGGCCCCATTGCCAGGTAAAAAGGTCGAGTAATTAAAGGTCTTCGCACTCATGCTGCGGCATGCTGCGGCATTGGCCGATTGCGGCCTTCGTGAATGGCTGCTGTGGGTTGTTAGCGGTCTTTCACCAAGACCGCATACGGCCAGAATCTCTAGCTGCCGCAACAGACTGCAACGTATTGGTCAGCCTCAAGCGCAGGCCACTCTGCGCGCCTCAAACCTTTGAATTCAAAAGCAAGCCAGATCGTCAAAATGAATGCATCAGCTCTCAGACGGTAACGCCTCCTCCTTCCCTCTACCAGAAACTTGAATCCCCACCTCAACCCCTTTAACCTTGCCCGGTCGCTGTAAACCCAGCGTCCAGGTTTGGTCACCTGAAATAAATCAAGGCGCAAAAAGCGCCGAATCCGAATCAGGGTCGGCTCCACTAATCAAGGAGCACCACATGGCTAAGTTCGTCCCGAATCCCCCACTCCCCAACACCCCGCGCAAACCCGCCTACACCTCCTTCGGCTGTTGCCACGGCGACCACCCTCCCCTGTTTTCCGTGCGCGAAGACATCAAGCTCGAAGATGCGCTGGTCTACCTGTCGATCATGATCCAGTGTGCAAGGGACACCACAGCACAAGCCTGCGAACGCGCCGATGAGCAGTTCAAAAGCCTGCTGATGGCCTCGCAACACTCGCTGGAATTGAGCAATGCGTTGATCGAGTCGGTGCTTGATGGCATGGAGGCGAAAGCGGTCAGTAACTGATGACGCAACACTCGGGCCGCACACGCGGCCTATCGAAAGCAAGAGGTGCGAGCGACGCGTTCGGCCTTGTCTCAAATAGTGCCAAGGCCGCCCAAGATGGCCCACCCGCTCATCCCACTCAGCTTCAGATGGCAGCCGACTGCCTTAACCTGCGACTCAACCCAGGCGTGTTACCCGTAACACGCTTGAACGCCCGACTGAACGCCGCCTGAGACGTATAGCCCAAACGCTGCGCGACCTCTTCAATTGGCAACCTTTCCAGCGTCAGCCACTGGCTGGCAAGCCGCATTCGCACTTCGGTGACGTAGCGCAGCGGGGTCATGCCAATCGTCAATTGAAAACGCTCCGCAAAGACCGAGCGGGACGTATTGCATTGCTCCGCCAACTGCTCGACGGTCCAGTCGCGGCCCGGTTGTTGATGCAGCGCCAGCAGCGCACCAGCCAGGCGCGGATCGCGCAGGGCGGCAACCAGGCCGGAGGCGTTACCGCAGGCGCACTCGACCCAACCTCGAACGACCATGGCGGCGACCACGTCGGCCAACCGCGCGAGGATGCCGGCGAAGCCGATGCGTGCGGCGCTGACCTCGCGCTCCATGGTGGTGAGAATAGGCACCAGCCCGGGGTAACGCTGGCCGCCGGCATCAATCAGCATCAGGCCCGGCATCAGCTTGCCAAGGCCATGCAGGCTGCCCAATTCGAACGCCATGCAGCCACTGAACAAAAGCGTGGCCGGCATGGCGCCGGCCTCGGTTCCGGTGTGCACCGCGCTGACGGCGTCGCCCAGCGGCTCGCCGTCCAGAAGGTCGATTTGCTGCACGGGCACCTGTGTATCCGAGAGCAATTGATGGGCCGCGCCATGGGAGATGAAGACGGCGTTACCGGCGCACAGCGCATAGGTTGTGCCGTCTTCCATGCGCAGCACCGCGTTGCCGACCGCCAGGAAGTGGAACCAGGCATGCCCGGGTTTGGCAGCGAAGCCCAAGCCGAAGGCCGGGCCCGCCTGGATACGCCGGTAGTCGACACCGCGCAGGCGCATGCCGCGCAACAGCTCGTTGATGAGATCGGAAGAGAAGGCAGAGGGTCCGTCGGCATGATTCAGGTGTTCTGGTCAAAAAATCGAGTTTTTCGATCATAGATCATCCGGATTCTCGCGCCTAGACTGCGGGTCGCAATTGAAGATTGGGAGATCCGTGCAATGACTGACCTTGTTTGCAATGCCGTACCCGACAGCCGTCCCGGCGCCGGGCCGGATGCAGAACCTGCAACCCCCGCGTGGATGGCCGTGTTCTCGCTGGCCATGGGCGTGTTCGGCTTGCTGACCGCGGAGTACCTTCCGGCCAGCCTGTTGACGCCGATGGCGACCGAGCTGGGGGTATCCGAAGCGCTGGCTGGCCAGGCGGTAACGGTGACAGCCGTGGTGGCGCTGTTCGCCGGCCTGTTGGTGCCAGGCCTGACTCGCAGTATCGATCGCCGCTGGGTGTTGCTGGGTTTTTCCACGTTGATGATCGCGTCCAATCTGTTGGTCGCCGCTTCCTCCAGTTTCGTGGTGCTGTTGCTGATGCGTATCTTGCTGGGCATCGCGCTTGGCGGGTTCTGGAGCATGGCGGCGGCGGTGGCGATGCGTCTGGTGCCGGGGGCTTTGTTGCCGCGAGCGCTCTCGATCATTTTCAGTGGCATCGCCATCGGGACGGTGGTTGCGGTCCGCTGGGTAGTTATCTGGGTGGGCTATATGGCTGGCGCAGCGCGTTCTTTGCAGCGGCGGCGGTGGGCGTGGTGACCCTGGCGTTCCAGTCAATCACGCTGCCGAGCCTTGCGCCGCGCCGCCCGGCACGCCTGCGCACGGTGCTTGAAGTATTGCTGCGCCCAGGCATTGCCATGGGGATGTTCGGTTGTGTGCTGGTGCACAGCGGCCACTTCGCGATGTTCACGTATGTTCGGCCATTGCTCGAAGGCACGACCGGCATTGGCCCGCAAGGGCTGTCGCTGATGTTGCTGGGTTTTGGTGTGGCGAACTTTGTCGGCACCCTGGTGGCCGGGTGGATGCTTGCTCGTTACCCGCTGGCCACCCTGGTGTCGATGCCCGCGCTGGTGGGCGTTGCGGCACTGGCGCTGGTCCTGTTGCCGGCGTCGGTGCCAGGGCAGGCCGTACTGCTGGCGGTGTGGGGCCTGGCCTTTGGCGGTGTGCCGGTGGCGTGGTCGAACTGGGTCGCCAACGCGGTCCCTGACCAGGCGGAAAGCGCCGGGGGCATGGTGGTAGCGTCGGTACAGTCGGCCATCGCCACAGGCGCAGCCGCGGGTGGGGCAATGTTCAGCCTCGGTGGCAGCGCAGGCGTATTCGTGGCGGCGGCGGTGCTGATGCTGCTGGCCGCGTTGCTGATTGCACTGCGGGTGCGAGTTCCTTCGGTAGAGGCCGCTGTGCTGAACCGGTCGGCACGCCACTGATGATTCAGCTCTGCGGCGCGATCCGCGATAGCGCCTTGCGCGCCGCCCTCCCCTTGGTCGATACACGCCAGGCGACACGGCAGCGAAGAGTCGGTCAGCGGCCCTGGGGGCTATCTGCGAGCCAGTAATAGTCTGGCCAGTAAGGCCAGACATGGCGGTCGCGATGCACATGCTTGAGCGACAGGGTCTGGCCCGGGTGAAAGTGATCAGCCGGGTACTGACCTGACAACAGCACGGTGCGCGTTGTTGCGATCAGCGACTGGCAATAGTCACGCGCGGCTTTGTCGGCCCCCAGCACCTGACTGTGCGCAATTGAAAAGCCGAAGGCCGTCATCGGATGCCCGTCATTTTTCAGCCGGGTGAAGACAGGGGTCGGCTGCCGATACTCGGCAACGGGAACGATCTGCCACCCAGTTGGCAGGCGAACTCCTGGGCCAACAGCGGTGGGCAGACAAGCAGCAGCAGGCACAGTTTGAGCTTCATGTTCACGTCACAGTTCAAGTGTCCGGCCCCGCGCGTGGCGACTGACAGGCCCAAGCCACGCAGTCTAAGCCCGGCCATGGCGTGTGACCACACCGGGTGCCCTCACCCGGTGTGCGTCAGGCTCGCCTCAGTAGATATACGCCAACCTGAACTGCAGCGAATGGTCGGTCATCGGCCCGAGCGCACGTCCACATCCCGCCAGTACTGCCCCATTACCTGCCACTGCTTGCCCAGCATGGTGGTCGCCGACAGGCCGACCGTGCCGTTGTTGTGGCTGGTTTCCAGGGTCTGCCCGTCCAGCGTCTCGCGCGAGCCCCAGTTGTGCCGGTACGACAGCGCCACCGAGGTGGCCGGGGTGAAGTTGTAGCGCAGGTGGTTGTGCAGCTGGATCAGCGGGTCACGGTGCGCACCGGTGTCGCGCTGCTCCTGGTAGAACTCGGTCTCGGCGATCACGTCCCACGTCCAGCGTTCGTTGAAGCCGTGCACATAGCCCACCTGGAAGTCCGCCGCCCAGCGGTTGCCGCTCAGGGCAAAGCCCTGGTTCTTGTCGGCGCCGGTGGGCGCGGTGACGAACAGCGACCAGCCCAGGTGGCGGTTGCGCTCCATGTCGGCCAGGCTCCACACCGTGGCGCCGAAGGTGATGTCGCCCAGGCCGCTGTTCTTCTGGCCGGTGGCGCCGATTTCCTGATGGCCGTAGGGGATGATGATCTGCGGGTCCCAGATCAGGCCGGTGTTGAAGAACTCGGTGAAGTGCACCAGACGCAGCACGCCCACGGTCAGGTCCAGGTCGAGGTTGTCGGCGGCGCGCTTGCCGCCCATGTACGAGCGGTCGATGCGCGGGTTCTGCTGGTACAGCAAGGCCAGGTCGGTGCCCGGTGGCAGCGCGGCATAGTCGCCGGAGTCGGGGCGTACATCGGCCAGCGCGGGGCTGGCGCACAGGGCAAGGAACAGCGAGCACGGCAATGCGCCGCCTTTGTGCAAAAGCGCTTTCATGGGGGTCACCTGTCTACCGGTTAATTGTTATTGGAACGGGTTGAGGCTGCCCCGCTCGCACGCCTGGCGAGCGGGGTCGAGGGGTGGCTTACTGCGCCGCAGTGGCGTCGGCGGCGGCGCGCAGGTCAAGGCTGCGCTTGATGATGTATTGCTGGATCAGTTGCATCTGCGGCATGTCCAGCACCCCGGCAAAGCTCGGCATGCCCTTGCTCATGAACGCACCGCTGACGATGCCGACGAAGGCCTGGTGCTTGTCCGGGCTCAGGTAGCGCAGGTCGGGGATCACCCCGCCGCTGGCGGCGTTGAGGCCGTGGCAGGCGCCGCACATGCCGTTGAACAGGGTGCGGCCCTGGGCGATTTCATCCGCCGAAGCGGTCAGCGCGGGCACCTGCGGTGGCAGCACCGGCGCCTTGCGCGGCGGCGGCAGTTCGCCCTTGGCGCCAAGCTTGAACACCAGCACGCGGGATTCGGGTTGCACCTTGCCCTTGTCGGTCAGGCCGCCTGCGATCAGCGGCATGATGCCGCCCCAGCCGGCCATGAACGCCACGTACTGCTCGCCCTTGACCTCATAGGTGACCGGCCCGCCGAGCACGCCGGAGTTGGCGCGGTGCTCCCACAGCTGCTTGCCCTTGTCGGCGCTGAAGGCCATGACGCGGCCGTCCGAGGTGCCCTGGAACACCAGGTTGCCGGCGGTGCTGAGGGTGCCGCCGTTGCCGGACTCGACATAGTCGTGGGTCCAGGCGGCCTGCTGTTTGACCGGGTCCCAGGCAATCAGGTGCCCGCGCCAGGCGCTGCGGATCTGGTTGAACACCTTCGGGTCTTCCGGCAGGTCGGGCACGTCCAGGCCGAAGTTCACCACCGACTTGGTCGGCAGGAACAGTGGCTTGTCGGCGGCCTTGAGTTCGGCCACGGTGTCCTGGGCCGGAATGTACACATAGCCGGTGTTGGGGTTGTACGACATCGGGTGCCAGCTGTGGCCGCCGAGGAAGCTTGGCTGTATCACCTTCGGCGCCTTGGCGTAGTCGGCCTGGTCGGTGAGGATGGGGCGCCCGGTCTTGGGGTCCAGGCCGCTGGCCCAGTTCACCTGCACGAAGTTGTTGCCCGAGATGAACTCGCCGTTGGTGCGGTCGATCACGTAGAAGAACCCGTTCTTGGGTGCCTGCATCAGCACCTTGCGGGTCTTGCCGTCGATCTGGATGTCGGCCAGCACGATCTGCTGGGTGGCGGTGAAGTCCCAGCGATCGCCGGGCGTCACCTGGAAGTGCCACACGTATTCGCCGGTTTCCGGGCGCAGCGCGACGATCGACGACAGGTACAGGTTGTCGCCCTCGCCCTGGCTGCGGAACTGGTAGTTCCACGGCGAGCCGTTGCCGGTGCCCACGTACAGCAGGTCCAGCTCGGGGTCGTAGGACATCGAGTCCCATACGGTGCCGCCACCGCCCCACTTGACCCAGCCATTGCCCTTCCAGGTTTTCATGGCCTTGGCCATGGCCTCGTTTTCCGGTGGCAGCGCCGGGTCGCCGGGCACGGTGAAGAAGCGCCAGGCCTGCTTGCCGGTATCGGCATCATAGGCGGTGATATAGCCGCGCACGCCGAACTCGGCGCCGCCGTTGCCGATCAGCACCTTGCCTTTGACGATGCGCGGGGCGCCGGTGATGGTGTAGCTCTTGTTGGGGTCCAGAACGGTGTCGACGCTCCACACCTCCTTGCCGGTGGCCGCATCGAGGGCGATCAGGCGCCCATCGAAGCTGCCCACGTAGACCTTGCCCTGCCACACGGCCACACCGCGGTTGACCACGTCGCAGCAGCCCTGGCTGAGTTTTTCCATGGGGATCTTGGGGTCGTACTTCCACAGCGGCTTGCCGCTGGCGGCGTCGAAGGCATACACGATGCTGAAGGCACCGGTGGTGTACATCACGCCGTCGACCACGATGGGGGTGGCTTCGGTACCGCGATCGATGTCGAGCTTCTGCGTCCAGGCCAGGCCAAGCCCGGCGACGTTCTGGTCGTTGATGCGGGTCAGCGGGCTGAAGCGTTGTTCGTCGTAGGTACGCCCGTGGGCGAGCCAGTTGGCGGCGTCCTGGTTGGCGTTGAGCAGTCGGTTGGCGTCGATGTTGCCGGGCGTGCCGGCATGGGCGAGCGTTGACACGTAGAGCACGGCAAGCGGCATCAAGCGTTTCATTTTTTATTGTTATCCCGTTCTGGGTGGATCAATGAGTGGCGTGGCAGGCCATGACGGGATTAGAGCAAAGTCGGAGGGGGTAAAGCGCTTGCGTGTGTGCCAGGTATTTTGTGTGCGTGCCATATTGGTTTGCAGGCCCGGCCCCTTGGTCTGTAGGAGCCGGCCTTGCCGGCGAAGAGGACATGGCACGCTGGCCAGTCATGCCCCTTCGCCGGCAAGGCCGGCTCCTACAGGCGAACAAGGTCAGGCCGGGCGCTTGAGCACCAGCGTCAGGATGTCGTAGCTGGCCACCAGCTCACCCAGCTGGTTGGTCACTTCCACATCCCACGCCACCACCCCTTGCGGCTGGCCCAGCGGGCTGGATTTGCCCTGATCGATCTTGCGCTTGCAGGTCAGGCGCGCCTGGATGGTGTCGCCAATGCCCACCGGGCTGATGAAACGCAGGGTGTCCAGGCCATAGTTGGCCAGCACCGGCCCCTCGCCCGGCGACACGAACAGCCCCGCCGCCGCCGACAGCACGAAGTAGCCATGCGCAATGCGCTTGCCGAACTGCGACTGCCTGGCCGCAATGTCGTCGAAGTGCATGTAGAAATGATCCCCGACAGGCAGCCGAAGTTCACCAGGTCCGCTCGGTCACGGTACGCCGATGGGTCAGCAGCGACTCGCCGATGCGCAGCTCTTCGAAGTGACGACGGAACGGGTGCACCTCGCTCTCGTACACCTGGGCACCGCGCACATATTCGCCGGTCACCGCCATCAGCATGCTCGGCGAACCCTGCACTGCCGCACGCTGCAGGTAGTGCTTGACCGCCCGCAGCCCGCCCAGCTCTTCACCGCCACCGGCACGCCCAGGGCCGCCGTGCTTGAGCTGCGGCAAGGGCGAACCGTGCCCGGTGGACTCCGCCGCCGCCTCGCTGTCGAGGATCAGCAACCGACCGTGCCAGGCCGCAGCCACCGGAATGGCCTTGGCTGCCACCTCGCGGTCGGAGGTCACCAGGCTGGCCACCAGGCTGCCCTTGCCACGCGCGGCCAGCGCCAGCGCTTCGTCCAGGTCGTGGTAGGCCATCAGCGTGCTCACCGGGCCGAAGGCCTCGATGTCGTGGGCACCGCCGTCGGCATGCGGGTCGCGTGCCTGCAGCAGGGTCGGCGCAAAGAACGCCCCTTCGCTCACGCCCTCGCCCCGTGGCTCGAAACCATCGCTGGCGCCGAACAGCTGGTCGCAGCTCTGCAGCAGGCTGCGCACCCGCTCGCCCACGTCGCGCTGCTGGTCATGGGAGGCCAGCGCGCCCATGCGCACGCCCTCCACCGACGGGTCGCCCACCACCACCTTGCTCAGGCGCTCGCGCAGGCGCGTGGCCACGGCGTCCAGGTGCTTGGCCGGCACGATGGCGCGGCGGATGGCGGTGCACTTCTGCCCCGCCTTGGTGGTCATCTCGCGCACCACTTCCTTGATGTACAGGTCGAACTCGGCATCGTCCGGCTTCACGTCCGGGCCCAGGATCGCGCAGTTGAGCGAGTCGGCCTCGGCGGTGAACGGCACCGAGTGGCGGATCAGGTTCGGGGTCACCCGCAGCTTGGCCGCGGTATCGGCAGAACCGGTGAAGGTCACCACGTCCTGGCCTTGCAGGCGGTCGAGCAGGTCGCCGGTACTGCCCACCACCAGTTGCAGGCTGCCGGCCGGCAGCAGGCCGGACTCATCCATCAGGCGCACCACCGCCTCGGTCAGGTAGCTGGTGGAGGTGGCCGGCTTGACGATGCACGGCATGCCGGCCAGAAAGGTCGGCGCGAACTTTTCGAGCATGCCCCAGATCGGGAAGTTGAACGCGTTGATGTGCACCGCAAGCCCCGCACGCGGCACCAGGATGTGGCTGCCGGCGAAGGTGCCCTGCTTGCCCAGCGGGATGGCCGGGCCTTCGTGCAGCAGGTTGCCCGAGGGCAGTTCGCGGCTGCCGATGCCGGCATAGGCGAACAGCGTGGCGTTGCCGCCCTCGATGTCGATCCAGCTGTCGGCGCGGGTTGCGCCGCTGTGGTGGGACAGTGCGTAGAGCTGTTCCTTGCGCTCGGCCAGGTACAGCGCCAGGGCCTTGAGCCGCGCGGCACGCTGCTGGAAGTCCATCGCCATCAGGCTGCGCAGGCCCTCACGGCGCGCATGCTCGATGGCTTCGGCAAAGTCGGGCCGCTCTTCATGGCTGTACGCCAATACGTGCCCGTCCAGGGCGCTGCGCAGCGGCTGCGCGCCATGCTGGCCGAGCCAGCGGCCGGCGATGAAGCTTTGCAAGGTTGGGGCAACAGACATGAGGTGTCCTCCGGTTCTTTTAAGGGGCGCGCTTACCACAGCGCCAGGGTGTAGCCGATGATCAGGCGGTTCTCGTCCAGGCTGTTGGTCAAGCCGTTGCCTGAGCGGAAGGTGACGTTGCGCCAGCGCAGGCTGACGTTCTTCAACGGGCCGCTCTGCACCACGTAGGTGATGTCGGTGTCGCGTTCGCGCTCGCGGCCGTTGTCCACGGTCGCGGTCCTGGCATGACGCCCGTCGGTGTAGCGGGTCATGAAGCTCAGGCCCGGAATGCCCAGGGCGACGAAGTCGTAGTCGTAGCGCAGTTGCCAGGAGTCGAGCCCGGCGCGGGTGTAGGTGTTGTAGGTCACCAGGTTGACGGTGTACGGGTCGCCGCCGTTGAGGAACGGGAAGGCGCTGTCGCCCGACATCTGCTGGAAGGTGGCACTGACCTTGTGCGCGCCGCTGGCCAGGGTGAACATGCCATTGAAGTTGCGGTTGTCGATGCGCCCTGCCCGCTCGGCGCCGTCGCCACGGCTGTCGAAATAGCGCAGGTCGCTGCGCAGGCTCAGGCCCTCGCCCAGCGGCTGGGTGTGCACCAGGCCGACGAACTGCTGACGGTAGATCTGGTCGAGCTTGGCGTAGTAGTAGGTCAGGTTCAGTTGCGGGGTGAAGGCATAGGTGCCGCCACCAAAATCGAAGCGGTCGCTGCTGGCCGCGCCGTAGCCGATGTCGTCGCGGCTGGAGGAATCGCGCAGGTTGGCCTTGGTCAGCCGCCCGGCGTTGAACGTCAGGCCGTCGATCTCCTGGCTGGTCAGCAGGCCGCCCTGAAAGCTGGCGGCCAGCAGGCGGGTGTCGTTGTACACCACCACCGGCAGGATCGGCTGCAAGGTACCCAGGCGCAGCACGCTCTTTGAGGCGCGCAGCTTGGCGGTCAGGCCCAGCTCGCTGTAGTCGTCGGCCGGTTCCAGGCTGTCGGGCCCGAACGGCAGCAGCCCGGTGCCGCGCCGATCACGGCTGGAGTCGAGCTTGATGCCCAGTTGCCCCATGGCGTCGACGCCTACCCCGATCGGGCCATCGGTGAAGCCGGACTCGAACTTCACGGTAAAGCCCTGGGCCCACTCCTCGGCCTTGGATTGCGGCGCGTTGCTCTGGCGAAAATCGCGGTTGATGTAGTGGTTGCGCAACTCGACCTTGGCATGGCTGTCGTCGATGAAGTCGGCCAGGGCCGGCGCGGCGACCAGGGGCAAGGCGAAGCCGGCCAGCAGCGAAGCCGGCATGAAGCGAATGTGGTTCATTATTTTTATACCCGACAATCGTTTTGGTTAGTGTTTGCTTGCGCCTGCGGCACCGATGCCGGTCATCGAGCGGATGAACTGCGCCAGGTAGCGGCCGCGTTCCTGCGCTGCCCGCTCCGAGGTGTCGGTGACCGAGAACACCCAGGCGCCCAGGAACGCCAGGCTCATGGAGAACAGCGCCGGGTTGCTGTAGGGGAACAGCGCCGTTTCGTTGTGCAGCACGTTGACCCACACCGCCGGGCTGAGCACCAGCAGCACGATGGCCGAGACCAGCCCGCTCATGCTGCCGATCACCGCGCCACGGGTGGTCAGGCCCTTCCAGTACATCGAGAGGAACAGCACCGGGAAATTCACCGAGGCGGCAATCGCCAGCACCAGCCCGGACAGGAACGCGATGTTCTGCGACTCGAACATCAGGCCCAGGATGATCGCCAGCACGCCGATGGCCAGGGTGGCGATGCGCGACACGCGCATCTCTTCCTTCTCGGTGGCCTGGCCCTTGCGGATCACGCAGGCGTACAGGTCGTGGGACACCGCCGAGGCGCCGGACAACGCCAGCCCGGCCACCACCGCCAGGATGGTGGCGAAGGCCACGGCCGAGATGAAGCCCAGGAACAGGTTGCCGCCCACGGCCTGCGCCAGGTGCACGGCGATCATGTTGCCGCCGCCGATGATCGCGCCGTTGACGTCGCGGTAGCTTGCGTCGGTGCCGACCATCACGATGGCGCCGAAGCCCACCATGATCAGTAGCAGGTAGAAGTAGCCAATGAAGCCGGTGGCGTAGAACACGCTCTTGCGCGCTTGCTTGGCGTCACTCACGGTGAAGAAGCGCATCAGGATATGCGGCAGCCCGGCGGTGCCGAACATCATGCCCAGGCCCAGGGAAATCGCGTCGATGGGGTTGGACAGCAGCCCGCCCGGGGCCATGATCGCGGTGCCCTTGGCGTGCACCTCGGTGGCGGCGCTGAACATCGCCTCGGTGCTGAAACCAAAGTGCTTGAGCACCATGAACGCCATGAAGCTGGTGCCCGAGAGCAGCAGCACGGCCTTGATGATCTGTACCCAGGTGGTGGCGAGCATGCCGCCGAAGGTCACGTAGAACACCATCAGCACGCCCACCAGCATCACCGCATACAGGTAGCTGATGCCGAACAGCAGCTCGATCAGCTTGCCGGCGCCGACCATCTGCGCCACCAGGTACATCAGTGCCACGGTCAGGGTGCCCAGGGCCGAGGTCAGGCGCACCGGGGTCTGGTCCAGGCGGTACGACACCACGTCGGCGAAGGTGTACTTGCCCAGGTTGCGCAGGCGCTCGGCAATCAGGAACAGGATGATCGGCCAGCCGGCCAGCACGCCCAGGGCGTACAGCAGGCCATCGTAGCCGTTGAGGAACATCATCGCGGAAATGCCCAGGAACGAGGCGGCGCTGATCATGTCGCCGGCGATGGCCAGGCCGTTCTGAAAGCCGGTGAGGCCGCCGCCTGCGGTGTAGAAGTCACTGGCCGAACGGGTGCGCTGTGCGGCCCAGCGGGTGATGCCCAGGGTGAACACGACGAACAGCAGGAACATGCTGATGGCTGTCCAGTTCATTTCGCGCACTCCTGGCGGACCTTGTCGTTGAGCGGGTCGAGCACGTTGTTGGCGCGGTACACGTAGATCCCGGTGAGGCCGAAGGACACCAGCACCACCAGCACGCCGACCAGCATGCCGACGGTGGTCACGCCGCCGCTGAGCGATTGCCCCAGGGTGCTGGGGAGAACGCCACCAGCAGCACGAAGCCGTAGTAGATGACCAGCATGGCCAGGGTCAGCGACCAGTTTAGGCGCTGCTTGCGCCGTACCAGTTGCTTGAAGTCGGGGTGCTTGCAGATGCTGTCGATGTCTTCGGGGGTCATTGGGGCGCTCTCTTGGTGTTGTTGTTTTAGTTTTCAGGGCACACAGGTGTTGCGGTGTTCAGGCGGGCCTCATCGCCGTGTAGGAGCCGGCCTTGCCGGCGATGGACCGACGCGTTATCAGACCTGATCGAAGTCCAGCACCACCCTGTCGCTGACCGGGTACGTCTGGCACGACAGCACATACCCCGCCGCCACTTCGTAGTCCTCCAGGGCGTGGTTGCTGTCCATCTCCACCTCCCCTTCGATGACCTTGCACTTGCAGGTCGAGCACACCCCGGCCTTGCACGAGTACGGCAGCTCGGCGCCGATGGCATTGCCGGCATCCAGCACGCTGACGGTGTTGCGCGGCAGGTCGAAGGCCAGCGCCCGACCGTCGCTGATCACGGTGATCTGGCTGACGGCGGCGTCCAGCTGGCGCGCCGCCTCGCGGGCTTCACGCTTGCGTTCGTCGCCCGCCGCTGCAAACAGCTCGAAATGGATCTTCTCCCCCGCCATGCCATTGGCCTTGAGGCTGTCGCGCACGGTCTCGGTCATCGCCTGCGGGCCGCAGATGAAGGCGGCGTCCAGCGCCCTGGGGTCGAGCCAGCGCGAGAACAGCTGACCGCACTTGTCGGCGTCGATGCGCCCGTTGTACAGGTCCACGTCCTGCTGCTCGCGGCTGAACACGAAGATCAGGTTCAGGCGTTGCAGGTAGCGGTTCTTCAGGTCTTCGAGCTTGTCGCGAAACAGCGCGCCGGAGCTTGAGCGGTTGCCGTAGAGCAAGGTGAAGCGACTGTCGGGTTCGCGCTCCAGGGTGGTCTTGATGATCGACAGGATCGGCGTGATGCCGCTGCCCGCCGCCACCGCCAGGTAGTTGCCGCGACGGGTCGGGTCCAATGGCACGTGAAAGCTGCCCGAAGGCGGCATCACTTCGAGGCTGTGGCCGACCTTGAGCACCTCGTTGGCAAACGCCGAGAAGCGCCCGCCGGCCACGCGCTTGATCGCCACGCGCAGCTCGCCGTCTTCCACGCCGCTGCAGATCGAGTACGAACGGCGCACTTCCTCGTCGTCCAGTTGCGTGCGCATCACCAGGTACTGGCCCTGGGTGAAACGGAAATCGTCCTGCAGGTGCGCCGGCACCTCGAAGGCAATCGACACCGCATCGCGGGTCTCGGCGCGCACATCCTTGATGGTCAGGCTGTGAAATTGACTCATGCTGTTCTCCCGCTGCACGGCGCCAGCGCGCTCAGATGCATTTGAAATAGTCGAAAGGTTCCAGGCACTCGCGGCACCGGTAC
The DNA here is from genome assembly GCA_007213375.1 of Steinernema feltiae. Classification (NCBI taxonomy): domain Eukaryota; kingdom Metazoa; phylum Nematoda; class Chromadorea; order Rhabditida; family Steinernematidae; genus Steinernema; species Steinernema feltiae. Next base: position 183,145 of record MQUG01000245.1, read on the forward strand.
AGGGCCTTGCAGGCCGTGGAGCCGAACTGGCTGAGCAGCTCGGTGTGGCTGCTGGCGCACACCGGGCACAGCACCTGCGGGCTTTCGCCCAGCAGGCTGCGCTTGCTGGCACTGCCCACGGGCGGCGCGATGCCATAGGCACGCAGGCGCTCGCGCCCCTGCTCGGTGATCCAGTCGGTGCTCCAGGCCGGCGTCAGGCGCCGCTCCAGGCACGGCGCGGCGAACCCGGCCTGCTCCAGCGCCTGGCGGATATCGCCCTCGATCACCTCGGTGGCCGGGCAGCCCGAATAGGTCGGCGTGACCACAAGGTGCAGGTGGCCGGCCTGCCAGTGCAGGTCGCGCACTATCCCGAGGTCGACCACGCTGACCACCGGCACTTCCGGGTCCATCACCTGCTCCAGCACCGTCCAGGCGTGGCTCAGGTCATCGGCCCGCAGTGCCCGCGCACCGTGGTCGCTGGCGATCAGCTCACCAGGTTGCATCGGGGTAGGCCCGTGGCAAAAACTGCATTTCGGCCAGCAGGATGCCCAGGTGCTCGGTGTGCATGCCGGTACGTCCGCTGAGGTAGAAGTGGCTGGCCGCAGGCGGCAGCGGCAGTTCGACCGAGGCGAAGGTGACCTCGACCTGGTGCAGCCATGCCGCGCCGACCTGCGCCGGGTCGGCGCCGATGCCCGCTGCGGCCAGGCGGGTTTCAGCCTCGCTGCCGCTGGCCAGCTCCACGGTGAAGCGCCACACCTGCGTGATGGCCGCGAGCATGCGCCGGCGACTTTCGTCGGTGCCGCCACCCAGGCGCTGCACCCATTCACTGGAGCGACGCAGGTGGTAGGTGACCTCCTTGAGCGCCTTGGCGGCGATGCCGGCGATGCGCAGGTCGGTGGAGTCGCACAGGCCTTGAGCACCTGCAGGTGCCAGGCGTCGAACAGGAACTGCTTGGCCATGGTCACGGCGAAATCGCCGTTGGGCTGCTCCACCAGCAGCAGGTTGCGGTAGGCGCGCTCGTCGCGGCGAAACGCCAGGTCGTCGGCATCGCGGCCGTCGGCCAGCAGCTCGGCGGCGTAGTCCAGCCAGTTGCGCGCCTGGCCCACCAGGTCCAGGCCAACGTTCATCAGCGCCAGCTCTTCCTCGATGGCCGGCGCCTTGCCACACCACTCGCACAGGCGCTGGCCCTGGATCAGGGCGCTGTCGCCCAGCAGCAGCAGGTAATGAATCAGATCGTCTTGGGTGCTGTTCATGGTCGACCTCACATGTGTCCGACTTCGTCGGGCAGCTCGTAGAAGCTGGCGTGCCGGTAGACCTTGTCGTCGGCCGGGTCGAACAGCGGGTCCTTCTCGTCCGGCGAGGAGGCCACGATCAGCGCCGAAGGCACCACCCACAGGCTTACGCCTTCGCTGCGGCGGGTGTACAGCTCGCGGGCGTTCTCGATGGCCATGGCGTCGTCGGCGGCATGCACGCTGCCCACATGCTTGTGGTTCAGGCCGTGCTTGCTGCGCACGAACACTTCGTAGAGGGTCCAGACAGACATCGTGTATCTCCCATCAGTCGCCGGTTCAGGCGGCGTTCTTGTTCTGTTGTTTGCGGGCGTAGGCGACGGCGGCTTCACGCACCCAGGCGCCGCTTTCGATGGCATTGCGCCGGGTGGCCAGGCGTTCCTGGTTGCACGGGCCGTTGCCCTTGAGCACGTCGAAGAATTCCTGCCACTGGATGGCGCCGAAATCGTAGTGGCCGCGCTCGGCGTTCCACTTCAGGTCGGGGTCGGGGGCGGTGCAGCCCAGCAGTTCGAGCTGCGGGATGGTCTGGTCGACGAAGCGCTGGCGCAGTTCGTCGTTGCTCTGGCGCTTGATCTTCCAGGCCATCGACTGCGCGCTGTTGGGCGAGTTGTCGTCGCTGGGGCCGAACATCATCAGCGCCGGCCACCACAGGCGGTTGATCGCGTCCTGCACCATGTCCTTCTGGGCCTGGGTGCCGTGGCGCATCATGGTCAGCAGAATCTCGTAGCCCTGGCGCTGGTGAAAGCTCTCTTCCTTGCAGATACGCACCATGGCCCGTGCGTAGGGGCCGTAGGAGGTGCGCTGCAGCACCACCTGGTTGACGATGGCCGCGCCATCCACCAGCCAGCCCACCGCGCCCATGTCGGCCCAGTTGAGGGTCGGGTAGTTGAAGATGCTGGAGTACTTGGCCTTGCCGCTGTGCAGCTTGGCGATCTCTTCGTCGCGATCGGCGCCCAGGGTTTCCATGGCGCTGTACAGGTACAGGCCGTGGCCGGCTTCGTCCTGGATCTTGGCCATCAGCTGCAGCTTGCGCTTGAGGGTCGGGGCACGGGTGACCCAGTTGCCCTCGGGCAGCATGCCGACGATCTCGGAGTGGGCGTGCTGGGAAATCTGGCGGATGAGGGTCTGACGGTAGGCGTCGGGCATCCAGTTCTTGGCTTCGATCTTGATTTCGGCGTCGATCTTTTCCTGGAAGGCACGTTCCTGGGGCGACATCTCGTCCAGGGACTTGATGCGTTTGACGCCGGTTTCGACAAGCTGTGCGTACATGTTCGGGCTCCCGCCTCAAGGCTGGTTGGGCATGGGAGTATTTATAAGCGATACACAATTCAATATCAAACAGCTTTTTAGTGTATCTAATGTTTTTTTGTATCGCTTTGCACTGAAAGCGGACCGCTACGCGCTCCATCGCGGGTCAAGCCCGCTCCCACAGGAACACGCTTTACCCATGAACAAAAAAAAGCCCCGACCAGGTCGGGGCTTCGGCGGCCATCAGCTATCAGCTGGCCAGACGCTTGTCGTACACATGACAGGCCTTGCCTTCCGAACGTTTCAGCGTGCCCAACGGCTGCAGCACGATGCGCGTGCTGATGCCGATGTAGGTCTTGATCTGCTTGCCCAGCTCGGCGGTCAGCAGCCTGCGCTGCGCCTCGTCGTAGTGCTGGCATTCGGCACGCAGCTCCACGTGCACATCCACCGTGTCGAGATTTCCATCACGATACAGATAAATCTCATAGCACTCTGAAAACTGTTTTATTTTCAGAACCTGTTCCTCGACCTGTGTCGGGAACACGTTGACCCCGCGCACGATGAGCATGTCGTCGCTGCGCCCGGTGATCTTGTCGATGCGCCGCATTGGCCGCGCGGTGCCGGGCAACAGTCGCGTCAGGTCGCGGGTGCGGTAGCGGATCATCGGCAGCGCCTCCTTGCTCAGCGAGGTGAACACCAGTTCGCCCATCTGCCCGTCGGGCAGCACCGCACCGGTCACCGGGTCGATGATTTCGGGGTAGAAGTGGTCTTCCCAGAGGGTCGGCCCGTCCTTGGTCTCGGCGCACTCCATGGCCACGCCCGGGCCCATGATTTCCGAGAGCCCGTAGATATCCAGCGCGGTGATACCCATGCGCTGCTCGATGGAGCGGCGCAGCTCGTCGGTCCACGGCTCGGCACCGAAGATCCCCAGGCGCAGCGCCAGCTTGTGCGGGTCCAGCCCCTGACGCTCGATCTCGTCGGCCAGGTTGAGCATGTACGAGGGCGTGACCATGATGATGTCCGGCTGGAAGTCGTTGATCAGCTGCACCTGCTTCTCGGTCTGCCCGCCCGACATCGGGATCACCGTGCAGCCCAGGCGTTCGGCGCCGTAATGCGCGCCCAGCCCGCCAGTGAACAGCCCGTAGCCGTACGACACATGCACCTTGTCGCCCTTGCGCCCGCCCGCGGCGCGGATCGAGCGCGCCACCACGTTGGCCCAGGTGTCGATATCGTTCTGCGTGTAGCCCACCACCGTCGGCTTGCCGGTGGTGCCGCTGGAGGCGTGCACCCGCACCACGTCATGCATGGGCACGGCGAACATGCCGTAGGGGTAGTTGTCGCGCAGGTCGGTCTTGGTGGTGAACGGGAATCGGGCCAGGTCGTCCAGCGAACGCACATCGTCGGGGTGCACCCCCAACTGGTCGAAGCGCTGGCGGTACAGCGGCACGTTCTGGTAGGCGTGGGACAGGCTCCAGCGCAGGCGGTCAAGCTGGTGCTGGCGCAGTTCATCGATGCTGGCGGTCTCCAGCGGGTCGAGTACAGCAGTGTTCAAGGCGGCCATGTTCATGTGTTCACTCTGATTCTTTTTATGGTTCAGCCCCTGACGGGCCCGAGTGTGGGAGCTGCACGGCTCCCGCTGTATTGCCGGCTCAGGTTCGCTCGATGATCATCGCGATACCCTGCCCCACGCCGATGCACATCGTGCACAGCGCGTACCGCCCGCCGCGCTGCTCCAGTTCCACCAGTGCGGTGGTCACCAGGCGAGCGCCGCTCATGCCCAGCGGATGCCCCAGGGCGATGGCGCCGCCATTGGGGTTGACCCGCGGGTCGTCGTCAGCCAGCCCGAGCTCGCGCAGCACCGCCAGGCCCTGCGCGGCGAAGGCTTCGTTCAGCTCGATGACATCCATGTCGGCCAGGTTCAGGTTGGCCAGTTCCAGTACCTTGCGCGTGGCCGGCACCGGGCCGATGCCCATGATGCGCGGCTCGACGCCAGCCGTGGCCATCGCCACCACCCGCCCACGGGCCTTGAGCCCGAAGCGCGCAGCCTGCGCCGGGCTTGCCAGCAGCAGCGCACAGGCACCGTCGTTGACCCCCGAGGCATTGCCCGCCGTGACACTGCCGCCCTCGCGAAACGGCGTACCCAGGCGTTGCAGCATCTGCAGCGTGGTGTCGCCACGCGGGTGTTCGTCGTGCTCGACGCGCCTGGGCTCGCCCTTGCGCTGGGCAATCGACACCGGCACGATCTCCTGCGCCAGGCGCCCGCTGGCCTGGGCAGCCGCCGCACGTTGCTGGCTGCGCAGGGCGAAGGCGTCCTGGTCGGCACGGGAAATGCCGAACTGTGCGGCGACGTTTTCGGCAGTCTCCGGCATCGAGTCGATACCATACGCCTTTTCCATCGCGGCGTTGACGAAGCGCCAGCCAATGGTGGTGTCGTACAATTGCGCCTGGCGCGAGAAGGCCTGTTCGGCCTTGCCCATCACCAGCGGGGCGCGTGACATCGACTCTACCCCGCCCACCAGCAGCAGGCCGGCTTCGCCACTGCGGATCGAGCGTGCGCCCAGGCCGATGGCGTCCATGCCCGAGCCGCACAGGCGGTTGACCGTGGTGCCCGGCACGTCTATCGGCAGGCCGGCCAGCAGCGCCGACATGCGCGCCACGTTGCGATTGTCTTCGCCGGCCTGGTTGGCGCAGCCGAACAGCACGTCGTCCACCTGCGACCAGTCCACCTGCGGGTGGCGCGCCATCAGCGCACGCAGCGGCACCGCGCCCAGGTCGTCGGCACGTACCGTGCTCAGCGCGCCGGCATAGCGCCCGATGGGGGTGCGCACGGCGTCGATGATAAGGGCGTCATTCATCTGCGGTCTCCTGGGCAAGCACTGTGCCTTGCACCTTGTAAGATTTGCCATGGAACAGCGCGATCAGCTGCCCGTTCTGGTTTTCCACACGCACGTCGTAGTTGCCGGTGCGTCCGCCACGGCTCTGCTCCACGCAACTTGCATTGAGCGTGTCGCCCATCAGTGCCGGGGCGATGTAGTCGATGCTGCAGCCCAGGCCGATGGTGACCTGGTTGTAGGTGTTGCAGGCCACGGCAAACGCCGAGTCGGCCAGGGTGAAGATGTAGCCGCCATGGCAGGTGCCATGGCCCTGGATCATGTCGGCGCGCACCGGCATGCTCAGGCGCGCCCTGCCCGGCGCGACGCTCAGCAGTTGCATGCCCAGCGCGAGGCTGGCGCGGTCACGGGCGAGCATGGCCTGGGCACATTGGCTGGCAAGCTCGGTGGCGTTCAGGTCAGTCATGCAATGCCCTCCCCTCGGCGACCGTGCGCCGCAGCAGCAGTGATGGCCGGTAGCGGCTTTCGCCGTAGGCGGCCTGCAGATTGTCGAGTACCGCCAGCACCTGCGTCGGGCCGATGGCGTCGGCCCAGGCCAACGGGCCTTGGGGGTAGTTCACGCCCTTGCGCATGGCCAGGTCGACATCCGCCGCCGTGGCCACGCCCTGCAGCACCGCGTCGGCGGCTTCGTTGGCAAGCATGGCCACGGTGCGCATCACCAGCAGCCCCGGCACGTCGGCCAGCGGGCTGACCACCAGGCCCGCGGCCTGCAGCAAGGCCACAGCCTGGTCGCGGGCAGCGGGGGTGGTGTCGGCGGACCAGCTGATGCCGATGCGCCCAGCGGTGGCGTAGTCCAGCGCCAGGTCGAACAGCACGAGGTTGTGCAAGCCTTCGTCGCGGGCACGCTGGCTGGCCAGGCGACCGTCGGTCAGGGCCAGCACGGCGTCGCCCACGCGTATGACTGCGTGCCCGCATCGCGGGTCAAGTCCGCTCCCACAACGACCGGTGGGCGCGGTCTCGACCCGCGACGGGGCCCGCGACACCTTGATGCCGTGCGCCTCGATACGCGCCAGCAAGCCCTGCGCAATGCCCAGGTCGCCTTCGACTTCACAGGCCTCGATGCGCAAACCACTGCGCAGCTCGCTGACCACCGGGCGCGCGGCCGAGGGCCCATAGTCATAGAACCCCTGCCCGCTCTTGCGTCCCAGCCGGCCGGCATCCACCAGCGCCGCCTGGATCAGCGACGGCTGGAAGCGCATGTCGCCGTAATAGGCATCGAACACCGAACAGGTGACCGCGTAGTTGACGTCATGCCCGATCAGGTCGGTCAGCTCGAACGCGCCCATGCGAAAGCCGCCGGCCTCGCGCATCAGCGCATCCAGCGTGGCGCACTCGGCCGCACCCTCCTGCAACAGGCGCAGGCTTTCGGCATAGAACGGGCGCGCCACGCGGTTGACGATGAAGCCCGGGCTGGAGCTGGCATGCACCGGCGCCTTGCCCCAGGCCCTGGCCGTTGCATACAGGCTGGCCGCTACCTGCGGTGCCGTGGCCAGCCCCGAGACGATCTCGACCAGCGCCATGACCGGCGCAGGGTTGAAGAAGTGCACGCCCACGAACCGCTCGGGCCGCGCCAGGCCGGCCGCGATGCGGGTGATCGACAGCGACGAGGTGTTGCTGGCCAGCACGCAGTCGGCCGTGCAGATTGCTTCCAGGCGAGCGAACAGCTCGCGCTTGGCGTCGAGGTTCTCGACGATGGCCTCGATCACCAGCCCAGCGTCCGCCAGCTCGTCGAGCGCCTGCACCGCGTGCAGGCGCGCCAGGGTGGCCTCGCGCTGCGCGGGGTCGAGCTTGCCCTTCTCCACCCGCTTGCCCAGTTGCACACCCAGCCCCTCGATGGCCGCGCTCGCCGCCCCCGGGCGGCTGTCGTGCAGCAGCACCGGATGCCCGGCCTGCGCCGCCACCTGGGCAATGCCGGCGCCCATGGCCCCGGCACCGATCACCGCCACCACAACGCTTGTGTCCAGTGCGCTCATGCTCAGCACCCCTTGAACACGGGGGCGCGCTTGGCCATGAAGGCGGCCACGCCCTCGCGGTAGTCCTCGCTGCGCCCGGCCAGGCGCTGCAGGTCGCGCTCCAGGTCCAGTTGCTGGTCAAGGCTGTTGTCCAGGCTGGCATTGAGCCCTCGCTTGATCAGTGCCAGGCCCGAGGTGGGCTGTGTCGCCAGCTGTCGCGCCAGGCCCAGGGCCTCGTCGCGCAGGGCCTCGTCGTCGACGCAGCGGTAGATCAGCCCCCACTGCTCGGCCTGCTCGGCCGACAGCTTGTTGCCCAGCAGCGCCAGGGCCTTGGCCCGCGCCACGCCGACCAGCCGCGGCAGGAACCAGGTACCGCCCGAGTCGGGCACCAGGCCGAGTTTGCAGAACGCCTGGATGAAGCTGGCCGACCGCGCCGCCAGCACCAGGTCGCAGGCCAGCGGGATGTTCGCCCCGGCGCCGGCGGCCACGCCGTTGACCGCGCAGATCACCGGCAGCGGTAAATCGCGCAGGGCGCGAATCAGCGGGTTGTAGAATTTTTCGATGGACTCGCCCAGGTCGGGCATCTGCGCACCGGGCGCGACGTTGCGGTCGGACAGGTCCTGCCCGGCACAGAAGCCGCGCCCTTCACCGGTAAGCAGCAGCACACGCACCTGGGCATTGGCGCGTACCTGCTTGAGCGCCTCCTTCACTTCGGCGTGCATCTGCGCGTTGAAGCTGTTGAGTTGCTCGGGACGGTTCAGGCGCAGAAAGGCCACGCCGTCGTCTATGTCGAAAAGAATGTGCTCGAAGGTCATGACCAGTACCGCTCGCAAGGTTGAAGTAAAAGGGGCCGGCGCACTCAGCGGCCGGTGAACACCGGGGCGCGTTTTTCGCGAAAGGCACTGATGCCCTCGCGCCGGTCATCGGTGGCGGCCAGCACGGTGAAGGCGTGGCGCTCGAAACGCAGGCCGCTGGCAAGGTCGGTATCCATGGCCTTGAGCAGCGATTCCTTGGCCAGGCGCACGGCCAGCGGGGCCTTGCGCGAGATGGCCTGGGCGATCTGCACGGCGCGCTCGACGGTGAATTCGGGTTGGGTGATTTCGCTGACCAGGCCGGCCTGTTGCGCGGTGCGCGCATCGATGGGCTCGCCGGTGAGCACCATCTGCATGGCCATGGACTTGCCCACCGCGCGCAGCAGACGCTGGGTACCGCCGGCGCCAGGCATGATGCCCAGGTTGATTTCCGGCTGGCCGAAGCGCGCATCCACGCCCGCCACGATGATGTCGGCGTGCATCGCCAGCTCGCAGCCACCGCCCAGGGCAAAGCCGTTGACGGCCGCCACCAGGGGCTTGCTGAAGCGGCTGATCTGCTGCCAACAGGCAACACGCGGGTCGTTGAGGATGCCCACCGCATCGCGCTCGGCCATCTCGTTGATGTCGGCGCCGGCGGCAAACGCCTTGCGGCTGCCGGTGAGCACCACGGCGCGGCAGCTGTCGTCACGCTCCAGGCGCTCGAGTTCGGCTGCCAGCTCGCCGAGCAGGCGGGTGTTGAGGGCATTGAGCACCTCGGGGCGGTGCAGCGTCACCAGGCAGATGCCGGCGTGGGAGTTATCAAGCAACAGGGTGTCAGGCATGACGGTCACCGCACGGGCCAGTCGAGGCTGGCTGTTATTGTTGGGTCGAGGCCGATTGCGGCAAAGTATAGCCACAATACGATACACAAAATCAACATTACTGTGACTAGTCTGTGTCTGTTTGTTTTCCATGCGTGCCAAACAAACCCAGCAAACACTGCGCTTATAGCGAGTAAAGCGCCAAGAAGCGATACATCGAAGCATTGCAAACAAGTAACAATACGTTATATTCGCTGTCATCCCCGTCCACAGGAAACCGACATGACCTGCTACAGCCTTGGCGGAATCACCCCGGTCATCGACCCCAGCGCCTACGTGCACCCTTCGGCGGTGCTGATTGGCGACGTGATCGTCGGCCCCGACTGCTATGTAGGCCCGCTGGCCAGCCTGCGCGGCGATTTCGGACGCATCATTCTCGAACAGGGCGCCAATCTGCAGGACACCTGCGTGATGCACGGCTTCCCCGACAGCGACACGGTGATCGAGCGCAACGGGCACGTGGGCCACGGCGCCGTGCTGCACGGCTGCCGCATCGGTGCCGATGCGCTGGTGGGCATGAATGCGGTGGTCATGGACGGCGCCGTGATCGGTGCCTGCTCGATCGTCGGTGCCACCGCCTTCGTCAAGGCCGGCTTCGACTGCCCGCCCCGCTCGCTGGTGGTGGGCTCGCCGGCCCAGGTAAAACGCAGCCTGAGCGACGCTGAAGTGCACTGGAAGCAGGGCGGCACGGGCGAGTACCACGCACTGACCCGGCGCTGCCTGGAGCAGATGGTGGAATGCAGCCCCTTGAGCCAACCCGAACAGGACCGCAGACGTGTCAGCGACAGTACGTTCCGCCCGAAAAACCACACGGCCTGAAGTGCCGGCGGCAACGCTGGCCTTGAAGGACAAACGGCAGTTATATTCCGGGGTTTCACCCAGCGGATCCTCCATGTCGTCGCTCGCGCCCCTCAATCAGCTCGTCACCCGTTTCCAGGAACAGATCCCGATCCGTGCCAGTTCGCTGATCGTCACCCTGTATGGCGATGCCATCGAACCCCACGGCGGCACCGTGTGGCTGGGCAGCCTGATCCAGTTGCTCGAGCCCTTCGGCATCAACGAGCGGCTGATCCGCACCTCGATGTTCCGCCTGACCAAGGAAGGCTGGCTGACCGCCGAAAAGGTCGGCCGGCGCAGCTACTACAGCCTCACCGGTGCCGGGCGGCGGCGTTTCGACAAGGCCTTCAAGCGGGTGTACAGCTCGGTGGTGCCGCAGTGGGATGGCTCCTGGCACCTGGCGATGCTCACCCAGCTGTCTGCCGACAAGCGCAAGCAGGTGCGCGAAGAGCTCGAATGGCAAGGCTTTGGCGCCATCTCGCCGGTGGTGCTGGCCAGCCCGCGGGCCGACCGCACCGACATCAACGCCACCCTGCTGGACCTGGACGCGCTGGAAGACACCATCCTGTTCGAGACCACCGGCCAGGACGTGATGGCCTCCCGCGCCTTGCGTGCCCAGGTGCGCGAAAGCTGGCGTATCGAGGAGCTGGGGGCGCAGTACAGCGAGTTCATCCAGCTGTTTCGCCCGGTGTGGCAGGCGCTGCGCGAGCAGGACAGCCTGCAGCCGATGGACTGCTTCATGGTGCGCCTGCTGCTGATTCACGAGTACCGCAAGCTGCTGCTGCGCGACCCGCACCTGCCCGACGAACTGCTGCCGGGCGACTGGGAGGGCCGCGCCGCACGCCAGCTGTGCCGCAACCTGTATCGACTGACCTGTGCCCCGGCCGAACAGTGGCTGAGCAGTGCGATGGAAACCGCAGACGGCCCGCTGCCCGATGCCAGCGAAAACTTCTACCGGCGCTTCGGCGGGCTGCGCTAACCTGCAGCGCGTGCCCCCAGCCATCACATGCACCCTAACAACAATGCCAGGTGTGAGGTGTGACCCATGAATACCGCTACTGCCCAGCAGCACTTCCAGCAATGGCTGGCCGACATCAACCATGCCTGCGGCGAGTTCGACGGTGCCGCGCTGGGGATGCGTTCAGCGGTGAGATTCGCCCCCGCCAGCTGGGCGCCCTGCGCTTCAGTCACGTGAGCAGCTCTCACGCGCGGCTGCTGCGCACGCCGCGCGAGGTGCAGCGCAGCAGCGAACACAAGTACTTTGCGGTGTTCCAGCTCAAGGGCATGGCCAACATGGCCCAGGACGACGCCCGCGAAGTGCTGATGCCGGGGGACATCCTGCTGATCGACAGTGCACGCCCCAGCGACTTCACCTTTGGCGATGCCTCCCAGCAGATCTCGCTGATACTGCCCCACGACCGGGTCGACCAGCTGCTGCGCTTCACCCCGGTGGAGATCGGGCGCAAGATCCCGGCCGGCTCGCCGGTCGCCCTGCTCGCCCAGCAGATGCTGTTGTCCTCGACCCAGCTGGACGAGGTGAGCCTGGCCGAAAGCGAAGCGGTGATCGATGCGCTGATCAGCCTGATGCGCCCGGCACTGTGCGGCAGCGACAGCAACCCCGACCCGCATGAACGCATCTTTCGCAAAAGCCTGGCGCTGATCGAGGCGCACATTGCCGACGAGGCGCTGTGCCCGGAGATGATCGCGCGCGACATCGGCGTGTCGATGCGCGGGCTGTACCGGGTGTTCGCCAAGAAGGGCCTGGTGATCGCGCAGTACATCAAGAACCGGCGCCTGGACATCTGCGCCGAAACCCTGCGCAACCCGCAGTCGACCCTCAAGCTGTCGGCGCTGGGGTACACCTGGGGCTTCTCCAACAGCAGTTACTTCACCACCGCGTTCAAGCAGCGCTTCGGCGTGTCGCCCGGCGAGTACCGCAAGCGCTACAGCTGAGCGCCTGCGGCCTGCCAGCCGCCTCAGTGGCGGATGCACACCGACTTGGTCTCGGTGAAGGCGTCCAGCCAGTCGACGCCGAAATCACGCCCGGTACCGGATTGCTTGAAGCCGCCAAACGGCATGTTGGCATCGATCAGGGTGTGGCTGTTGACCCACACGGTGCCGGCCTCGATGCGCGGGGTGAGGTCCATGGCCGACTTGAGGCTGGTGGTCCACAGACTGGCGGTCAGGCCATAGTCGCTGTCGTTGGCGCGGGCCAGCGCTTCTTCCACATCGGCCACGCGGGTCAGGCTCAGCACCGGGCCGAACACTTCGCTGCGGGTCAGGCGCAGGTTGTCGTCGGGGTTGAGGATCAATGACGGGCTGACGTAGTAGCCATTGGCATCCAGCGCGCTGGCACCGCTGATGATCTGCGCGCCCTGCTCGCGGGCATCGGCCAGGTAGGCCTGCACCGACTGCTGGTGCGCGCCGGAAGCCAGGGCGTTGATCTGCGCGCTGGGGTCCAGGCCCGGGCCTACGCTCAGCCCCTTGATCGCCTGCTCGAAGTCCGCTGCCAGGCGGTCGAACAGCGGCGCCTCGACATAGATACGCGAACTGGCGGCGCACACCTGCCCCTGGTTGAGGAAGCTGCCCATCATCAGGCCTTCGATCACCTGCTGCGGATCGGCGTCGGCCAGCACGATGGCCGGGTTCTTGCCACCCAGCTCCAGTGACAGGCGCGTCAGGCGGTCGACCGCCGAACGGGCAATGTGCTTGCCGGTGGCGGTAGAGCCGGTAAAGCTGATCTTCGCCACCCGCGGGTGGCTGGTGAGGGCGCTGCCGCATACGCTGCCGCTGCCGGTGATCAGGTTGAACACGCCGTCCGGGATGCCGGCCTCGGTGGCCAGCTCGGCCATGCGCATCAGGGTCAACGGGGTGATCTCGGAGGGCTTGATGACGATCGAGCAGCCGGCCGCCAGGGCGGGCATCACTTCCACATGCCGATCATCAGCGGGAAGTTCCACGGCACGATGCCAGCCACCACGCCGACCGGCTCCTTGCGCGTATAGGCGGTGTAGCGGGCGCCTTCAGGCACCGGGATCGACACATCCAGGGTGCGCCCGCAGATCTTGGTGGTGAGGCCGGCGGTGTAGCGCATCCAGTTCAGGGTACTGCCGACTTCAAAGGCGCGGGCGATGTTGATCGACTTGCCTTGTTCCAGGGTTTCGAGCTGGGCCAGCTCTTCACCGTGCTGTTCGAGCAATCGGCGTAGCGCAGCAGGATACGCTCGCGCTCGGCCGGGGCGCGGCGCGCCCACACGCCACTGACGAATGCCCGATGCGCCGATTGCACGGCCTGGTCGACATCCTCGGCGCTGGCATCGGGGGTCACGGCAATGGGTTGGCCGGTGGCCGGGTTGAAGACGGTAAGGGTCTGGCTGGAGGTGGACGGCCGCCAGCCGCCATTGATGTACAGGCCGTGTTGGCATCCGAGAAAACGCTGGACACTGGCTAGCAGGGGTACGGTGCCGGCAGTCATGAACACTCCTTTTGTTATGGTTGGGAACATCCCAGGAGAGTGTATGGCGCTGCTGAAGGTGGGTGTTTCGCTGGCTGCCAGGGGGTTGGCGGTGTGCCAATGTGGTGGGTGTGTGGCTGTTCGCCAGCAAGGCTGGCTCCTACAGGAGCAGGCCTTGCTGGCGAATGGGTGCGGGTCAGCGCAGGCGGGTACGGATCCGGTGGCACACGTTGAGCACCTGCTCCACCTCGCCCTCGCCCAGGTCGATCTTGCACGCCATGTTGCTGAACACCTGCGCCGCCTCGGCCTTGAGCTCACGGCCCTTGTCGGTCAGCAGCAGGTTGCGTCGGCGTCGGTCGCTGGGGTCCAGGTACACGGTGATGAACCCCGCATCCGCCAGGCGCTTGACGATTGGCGTCAACGTGCCCAGGTCGAACAGGGTGAGCTCGCTCAAGGCGCTGATCGACACATCATCCTTGCCCCACAACCCGGCCATCACCAGCAGTTGCGGGTAGGTGACGCCACGGCGCTTGAGCGGTTCGGCATAGTCCCGAACCATGGCGTTGGCTGTCGAATACAGCGAGAAACACAGCATCTTGTCGAAGTCGAACGTCGGGTCAAGCATGCACACCTCCCGCGACGCGGCTGTAGTGATGCACCGCGTCGACCAGTACTGCAACCGCCTCTGGCGAAGTGGCCGGCGAAATGCCCTGCCCCAGGTTGAACACATGGCCGAAACCGGCCGCCGGTGGTCCGAACGTCTGCAGGGTGCGTCGCACCTCGCGGCGAATGCTCGCCTCGTCTGCCAGCAGCACGGCCGGGTCGAGGTTGCCCTGCAGCGCCACGCAGTTGCCCACCAGCTGGCGTGCCAGCGCCAGGTCACACGTCCAGTCCAGGCCCAGCGCATCGGCGCCGCTGTCGGCCAGCGGGCTGAGCCACTGGGCGCCACCACGGGTATGCACGATGGAGGGAATGCGCACGCCATGCTGGGTCTTGTGCAGGCGCGCCAGCACTTCACGCAGGTAATACAGGGAGAAACGCCGATAGGCAGCGTCGGCCAGCACACCGCCGAAGCTGTCCACCAGCATCACCGCCTGGGCGCCGGACTCGATCTGTGCATTGAGGTCGGCAGCCACCGCGTGACCGAGCACCTTGAGCAACCGGTGCAGCAGTTCCGGGCGACGGTACAGCATCTTCTTGATCAACTGGCAGTCGCCCGGCGGGCCACCCTCGACCATGTAGCAGGCCAGGGTCCAGGGGCTTGCGGCAAAGCCCACCACCGGCACCTTGCCCTCCAGCTTCGTGACGCACCTGGGCGAGGGTCTGGTAGGTGTGCTCCAGCGCCTCGGGTTCGGGCACGCGCAGGCGCTCGATGGCCGCCTCGTCACGCAAGGGGTGACGAAAGCGCGGGCCATCGCCGTTCACGCAGTACAGGCCCAGCCCCATGGCGTCGGGCAGGCTGAGCATGTCGGCGAACACCACGGCGGCGTCCAGGCTGAAACGGCGCAGCGGTTGCAGGCTGGCCTCGGTGGCCAGGTCCGGGTTCTTCACCAGGTCCAGGTACGAGCCGGCCCTGGCACGCAGGGCACGATGCTCGGGCAGGTAGCGGCCGGCCTGGCGCATCAGCCAGACGGGCGTATGCGCCGTGGGTTGGCGCAGCAAGGCCTTGATAAACGTATTATTGTGCAAGGACGGGTAACTCATGCTGGTTCGCGAAATTCACTGCACAGCTCATGACTGGCGCCGCGGGCGGCATCGGCAATCGTGCTGCGCAAGGCGTGGAGCGTGGCGCGGTAATCGGGCTGGGAAAAGATCGCCGTACCGGCCACGAACATGTCGGCGCCGGCCGCAGCGACCTGGCCGATGGTGTGAAGGTTGACCCCGCCATCCACTTCCAGGCGGATGTCACGGCCACTGGCATCGATCAGCTTGCGCGCTGCTTCGATCTTGGGCAAGACCGCCGGGATGAACGACTGCCCGCCGAAGCCGGGGTTGACCGACATCAGCAACAACAGGTCGAGCTTGTCGAACACATACTTGCATTCCTCCAGCCCTGTGGCCGGATTGAAGGCCAGGCCCGCCTTGCACCCCAGATCCTTGATCAGTTGCAGGGAGCGGTCCAGGTGAACGGTGGCCTCGGGGTGAATCGAGATGTAGTCGGCACCCGCCTCGGCAAATGCCTGGATCATCGGGTCCACGGGGGTGACCATCAGGTGCACATCCAGCGGCGCGGTGATGCCGTAGCTGCGCAGCGCCTTGCAGAACTGCGGCCCCATGGTCAGGTTGGGTACGTAGTGGTTGTCCATCACGTCGATGTGGATGACGTCGGCACCGGCAGCCAGAACCCGCTCGGCTTCCTCGCCCAACCGGGCAAAATCGGCCGCCAGCATCGACGGGGCAATCCAGAACTCTTTCACACGCCTACTCCGTTACTCATTGGCTATTCGTCGCACCGGGCCCTGCTCGTTTTGCGCAAGGGCGGTGTTGATCTGTGCGATCAGGCTGTCACTTGCCGCTTCGAGATGAAAATGGTGCCCGCCATCATGCCAGTGCACACGGCTGGCCCAGGGCAACGCTTTTTTGCGCTTGTCGAATTCCGGGCCGGCAAACAGGCCCTGGCGCCCGAGCATCACATGCAGCGGGCAACTGATCTGGCGCAGGAAGTCGCAGGCCTGACGCTCGGTCAGCTGCATCGGTTCGGGCAGCACCAGCCGCGGGTCGTGACGCCAGCGGTAGCCATCCCCCACGCTGAGCAGGTCGCGCATGGCCAGCAGGCGTGCCGAGGCCGGCGAGAGCAGGCCGTCGATACTGTTGCGCCGCTCGTTGACCGCCGCCTCGACGCTGCTGAACTGCACGCTGTCGGGGCCGAGAACCCATGCAGGCGGGTGCGCAGGGCCAGGCGCATCAGGCGATGGGCCTTCTTCAGGTGCTCCACGGTGTCTTCTTCGGCGATGGTGAACGGAGCGCCCATGCCATCGAGGAAGATCATGCTGTCGATGGACTTGTTCATCGCCCCCAGGATCGACGCGATGCCGCTGCCCATGGAATGGCCGATCACCGAAAAGCGCTTCCAGCCCATGCACTCGACCAGGGTATTCATGTCGTCGGCATGTTCCCACAGATAGTAGCCACTGTCGGCACGCCGATGGTCCGAGCGTCCGTGCCCGGCGAGGTCCGGTGCCACCACGAAGCAATCCTTCAGGTACGGCGCCACCTGTTCGAACGAGGCGGCGTTGTCCAGCCAGCCATGCACGGCCAATACCGGATGAGCCCCCTCCTCGCCCCAGACCCGCAGGGCAAACGTCTGCCCGTTGACGTCCAGGGTCTGGTCCCTGCCTTTATTGCCAAGACGCATGTAGATACTCCCTGCGTAAGCACTGTTTCGAGGTAACGGGCAACACCCGCAGCGCCTGTCAGCCGGCGGCCGCCAGCTGTGCCGAGCGTGCCGTGTGTTGCAACTGCTTGAGGTCGAACTTGCCGTTGGCGGTGCGCGGCAAGGTGAGCTCGATACTGATTGCCAGTGGCACCTTGTGCGGCTCGAGCCCGGCGCGGCAGCGTTCGAGCAACTGCTCGGCGCTGAGCGTGACGCCCTGGCTCAAGGTCACGAAAGCCCACAGCCCTTCGCCGGCCGCAGCATCCTCGACACCGACCACCGCTGCCGCGTCGATGCCTGCCATGGCATAGAAGAAGTCTTCCACTTCCGCCGGGCTGACCTTCATGCCGCGGGACTTGATCACGTGATCCATCCGGCCTTCGAAATACAGGTAGCCGTCTTCGTCCAGGTGGCAGTAGTCGCCGGTATGCAGCACGCTCTCCCCGGGATAGGGGCCGGGCTTGAGCTTTTTCGCCGTGGCCTGCGGGTTGCGCCAGTAGCCGGCCATGACCGTGGCGCCGCGAATCACCAACTGGCCCACCTGGTGGGCCTGGTCGATGCGCTGGCCGTGCTCGTCGATCAGCCACAACTCGGTGTTGGGAATGGCGATGCCGACGCTGCCCGGCTTGCTGTCGATGTCCTCTGGCGGCAGGTAGGTGCAGCGCTTGCACTCGGTCAGGCCGTACATGGAGAAGATCTGCGCCTGCGGAAACAGCGCCTTCATCTGCGCAATGTGCGTCGGCTTGAGCGCCGCGCCGGTATTGGTGACCATGCGCACGTGCTCGAAACTGGCGTTGCGCTTGCTCGCGTACTCATGCAGCAGCATGAGCATGGTGGGCACGAACGGGATGACCGTGATCTGGTACTGGCGGATCTTCTTGATCAGGAAGATCGGCCAGGTGAATTCCTTTTCCAGTACCAGGGTGGCGCCCGCGCTCAGCGCCATGATCATCTGGTACAGGCCATAGTCGAACGACAGCGGCAACGAGCAGAGCACGTGGTCGCTGTCGTTGTAGCCCAGGTAGGTGTGCAGCGACGACAGCGCCGCGAGCATGTTGCGATGGGTCAGCATCACGCCCTTGGGCTCGCCGGTGGACCCGGAGGTATAGATGATCGCGGCCAGGTCCAGGTCCAGCGTGCCGCAAGGCACCGGAGCTCCGTTGCCCTGCATCAGCACACCCTCGAAGGTGCGTGTCAGCGCCGAGTCGGCCTCGCCGTCCAGCAGCACGATGGTGCGCAGGTACGGCAGGCTCGGGGTGTCCACCGACAGGCTGGCGAACTTCTCCGAGGTGGTGATCAGCACCGAGGCCTCGGCGTCCCGCACGATGTAGTCAAGGCCGTCGGCGTGGGTCTCCAGGCCGACATTGACCACCACGCCACCGGCCTTGAGCACACCCCAGAAGGCACAGATGGTTTCTACCCGGTTGCCCAGGCACAGCACCACCCGTTCCTGACGCTGCAGGCCACAGGCCTGCAAGCCCGAGGCCAGCCGCGAACTGGAATCGTCGAGGTCGGCATAGGTGTAGGTTTCATCGGCATAGATGACTGCCGCCTTGCGCGGGTACAGGCCGTTGCTGGCCTCCAGTACCTGCTGCAGGAGCACGCTAGACCGGCTCATACTGTACCTCTGGCTGGCCTTGCGAGGCGGTTTCGGGGGCGTTCTGGCGGTTGGCGTCGATGTACTGCGCCAGCGTCGTCACGGTATTGAAGTGCCCGGGGGCAATGGTGTCGGGGTTGACGAAGAAGCCTTCGATCTCGTCCTCCAGGCTGACCAGCAGCTCCATCGAGGTGAGCGAGTCGAGCCCCAGGTGGTCACGCAGGTGCGAGTCGGCACGCACCTCGGTACTGGCTGGCAGCTTGAGCACCACCCGCAGGATCTCGATCAGTTGCGCCTGCGTGGCGCCGCTGGCCGTCACGCCCGGTGCGCTGCTGGCAGCAGGTGCGCTGGCCGGGGCGGCGAGCATGTCGTCCAGCGCCACGTCGGCGTGGCTGTCGCGGATCTCCAGTGCGGTCTGACGGGCCCTGGCCAGGAACAGGCGGCCGTGGCTGACGATCACCTCGGCCGGGTGACCATGGCTGTGGAACAGGGTGGGCGAGGCCGTGGGGCCATAGGCACCGGAGGCCGTCACCGCCAGCAGGTCGCCTTCGCTCAGGGTCTCGATGCGCACGTCACGCCCCAGCAGGTCGTCGGGGCTGCACAGCGGGCCGGAGATATGGTACTCGCGCAGCGGCGCGCCATTGCTGCCGGTGGCGTGCACGATGCGGAAGTTGCGCTTGAGCACCTGGCCGCTGCCCGCCGCGGCACCGTGGCAGTTGGTGCCGCCGTCGGTCACGGCGAAGGTCTTGCCGTGGTTGTGCTTGATGTTGTCGACGGTGACCAGCAGCGCGCCGCATTTGCCGGCCACGAAACGGCCGGACTCGACGATGATGCGGGTACGCGGGAACTGGCGATGGAAACTGTCGAACAACGGCGCCAGCAGCTGCTTGAGCTGACGGGTGTCGAGTTCCTTTTCGTTCTCGTAGTACTTGATGCCCAGGCCGCCGCCGACGTCGACCATGCTCAGGTCCAGGTCGTAGCGAAGGGTGAGGTTGCGGTACAGGTCGAGGATGTAGCTGGCATTGTCATACACCGACTGGGCGTCGAGGATCTTGGTGCCGTTGTAGACGTGAATGCCCTTGATATGCAGGTGGGGCAGCGCCAGGTACTGGCCGAAATTGGCCACTGCGGTGTCTTCCTCTATACCGAAGTGGGTCGGGCGCCCGCCCATCTTCCAGGGCGAGCCGGAGGCCGAGAAATTGGGATTGATGCGAATGGCCACCGGCGCGGTACAGCCCAGCGAGCCGGCCAGGGCAGAAAGCGCGCGCAGTTCGGTTTCGGATTCGACGACGATGGCGTACACCCCCACTTCCAGCGCCCGGCGGTGTTCCTCGGGCTTCTTGTAGGGGCCCAGGAAAATGATGTCCTGGGGTGCAACGCCCGCCTTCAGGGCGATTTCCAGCTCGCCCAGCGAACAGACCTCGGTGTTGCCGCCGTACGAACGGATCAGCTTCACCAGCGACAGATTCGGATTGACCTTGAGCGCGTAGAAGATATCCACGCAGTCGGGCAAGGCGTCGCGCAGTTCATTGAAACTGCTGCGCAGCACCGCCTCGTCATACAGGTAGGTAGGCGTACCGAATGTCGCCTTTGCCTGGAGGACCAATTCTTTGGAAAGCTTCATCTGTTGCTCCCTTCGTTATTATATTTTCCGGTGCCGAATGCGTGCGCGGGATGCGCACCTGCGTCGTCCCGTTAGCCCTGGCGCGTTAAGTGTCGTATCGGATCGCGCAACGCCTGCAACAACGACAGAAAGCCCCTGCCTGCAAAACTTTGCGCGCAAAGTTTGTGAAATTCTCTACTGCGTTTCGCGGTGATGTCAAGATAATTCCAATGAACCCTGGCTGCGGCCGATGGTCACCCCGTTGACGGCGATTCAGGCCGCATAACAGCGTTCAAATGTCGCACCTGTTACAGATCAGTAGCGCTTTTGCCCAATGAATACAGGGCTTTTATCTGATCCGTATATAAGGCCTGTTTCTGAGTCTGTTTTGTCTGCGGCAGGCTTTCTAGAGTCAGCGCCTGTGCTCGTCCCGTCGGGGGGTGGGCTAGGAAGGAAACGCGGATAAACAGCCATGAGTACTCATCAACAGGCACAGGCCTACAACTACAAGGTGGTCCGGCAGTTCGTGGTCATGACGGTGGTGTGGGGTATCGTCGGCATGGCCATGGGCGTATGGATCGCCTCGCAACTGGTCTGGCCGGAGCTCAACCTGGACCTGCCCTGGACCACCTTCGGCCGCCTGCGCCCCTGCACACCAGCCTGGTGATCTTCGGTTTCGCCGGCAGCGCGCAATTTGCCGCCAGCTACTACGCGGTGCAGCGCACCTGCCAGGTACGCCTTTACAGCGACTGGCTGACCGCCTTCACCTTCTGGGGCTGGCAGGCGACCATCGTGATCATGCTGCTGAGCCTGCCCCTGGGCCTTACCACCACCAAGGAATACGCCGAGATCGAATTCACCGGCGCGGTGTGGATGGCAATCGTGTGGGTGGCCTATGGCGTGGTGTTCTTCGGCACCCTGCTGCGCCGCAAGGGCACGCACATCTATGTCGGCAACTGGTTCTTCGGGGCCTTCATCGTGGTCATCGCGATGCTGCACGTGGTCAACCACCTGTCGATTCCGGTCAGCTGGTTCAAGTCCTACCCGGTGTACGCGGGGGCCACCGATGCGATGGTGCAGTGGTGGTACGGCCACAACGCCGTGGGCTTCTTCCTGACCACCGGCTTCCTGGGATGATGTACTACTTCGTGCCCAAGCAGGTCGGCAAGCCGGTGTACTCCTACCGCCTGTCGATCGTGCACTTCTGGGCGCTGATCACCCTGTACATCTGGGCAGGCCCGCACCACCTGCACTACACCGCCCTGCCCGACTGGGCGCAGTCGCTGGGCATGGCGATGTCGATCATCCTGCTGGCGCCGAGCTGGGGCGGCATGATCAACGGCATGATGACCCTCTCGGGCGCCTGGCATAAGCTGCGCAGCGACCCGATCCTGCGTTTCCTGGTGCTGTCGCTGGCGTTCTACGGCATGTCGACCTTCGAAGGGCCGATGATGGCGATCAAGACCGTCAACGCCCTGTCGCACTACACCGACTGGACCATCGGCCACGTGCATGCGGTGCGCTGGGCTGGGTGGCGATGATCACCTTCGGCGCGCTGTACCACATGATTCCCAAGGTGTTCGGCCGCGAGAAGATGTACAGCATCGGGCTGATCAACCTGCACTTCTGGCTGGCCACCATCGGTACCGTGCTGTACATCGCCTCGATGTGGGTCAACGGCATCACCCAGGGCCTGATGTGGCGCGCCATCAACGACGACGGCACCCTCACCTACTCGTTCGTGGAGGCACTGGTGGCCAGCCACCCGGGCTTCATCGTGCGCTTCGTCGGTGGCGTGTGCTTCCTGAGCGGGATGCTGCTGATGGCCTGGAACACCTGGCGCACGGTACGCGTGGCAGACCCGAAACTGGCACTGGACAATGCGCAGATGGCGTAAGGGGCAGCGAATGAACGGCTGGACATATGGGTTGTATTGCGTGACCGGACTGGTGTTCTTCTACCTGATCACCAGCGCCTGCCTGAGGCGCCATAGCGACCAGGTGGATGACCAGGCAAGCCTCATACCCTTTGCCGATGACCCGGTGGTGGCGAGCCGGGTCGAGCAGGCCATCGGGCGACCGGTGCCTGCCGAGGCACCGGAGGCCTTGCTGAAGGCTTGAGGGTGGTGCTGCACCGGCATGTCCGCAAGAGCGGGTTGATTCGCTCTTGCGGCTTGGCCTATTGGTGACTGACCCAGTAAACCGCCGTCACGACCACCAGCACAATCAGGCAGAGTATCGCCAACGCATCGACACTGCTGTCCGGCTTGCTTGCCTTGCTTGGATTTCCCATTGCATTGCCTCTTGTTGTGGTTATGGGAATGCACTGCACCTGATGCAGTTAAGTCCAGCAATGCCCTTTGCTCAAGCAGGGTTTTTGTACAGCTCGTCGGTTAGTAGTCCATCGCGTCCTTCAGGAACGGGTATCGATACCCTGGCGCCTTGCCAACGGCGCTGAACCCCTTGAAATCCAGCCCATAGTCGCCCTGCTGTTCAAGCGTGAGCCAGCGCCGCGCCTTGACCGCATCGATCAGCTGAAGCACCGGCACCGGCCGCGGCCGGGCGAGCAACTGACCGATCGGCACGCCCTGCGCATCATCGTGCAGCAGCACCATGGCCCACCCGCCCAGAGAAAAGTGCCCGCCCATCAACACGCTCAATCGACCCTCGATTCGCGCCTGCAGGGCCTGCGGCGAACTGTTCACCGCACTGAACAGCACATCCCGGCCCGGCACCCGCCCGGCCTCCTCGAATGCCTGCATCGCGCCGAACGCCATCTCGTCATTGGCCGACCACACCAGCTGCGTACGCGGATAACGCGCACCCAGCAACTGCGCCTGCTCATAGGCCCGCTGGCGACTCCATTCCCCATACACCAGCTGGCGCAGGTGCACGCCGGGCAACTCGGCCAACGCCCGGTGCATGCCCTGCTCACGCAACTGCGCCGCCGGGGTGTGCTTCAACCCCGAGAACGCCAGCAGGTCCACGCCCTGCTCTAGGGCAGCGGGCGGCAACTGCTCGACCAGCGTCTTGAGCATGCGGTAGCCGGCCTCCTCGTCGTTGCCGGTCAGGGTGCCGAGGACCGGCGGATAACGGTCCGGATACTCGTGCACCTGGCGCGCCTGGTCGACCGTCAGGCCGTTGTTGACCAGAAACAGCCTGACCCCGCTGCCGCGCGACAGGCGGATGATCTCCGGCGCCACGTACTGCTCGTTGACCAGCACCAGGTAGTCCGGCCGCTGCGGCCCCTGGAGCGCCTGTCGCGCCTGATGCAGCACACGCTGGCGATCACGCCCGCTGTACTCGACTCGCAGGGACATGCCCAGGTTCTGCGCGGCGCCTTGCATGAAACGCGAGTAACTGACCCAGAAGGTCTCGTCGGCATTGCCCGGATTGAGAAACACCACCGAGGCCGCCTGGGCGCCACTCACCAGCGACAGGCCCAGCCACACCGACAGGCACAAGGCCTTGAGCATTCGAGTACGCTCCTGCAACGCAAAGCGCCGAGTATAACCGCGACGGCACGGGCAACGCTCAGGTGACAGCCAAACGCTAGCCAGTCTCACTTAGTCCATATAGTTCTTTTCATATGCAAAAACATCACTTTTGCGCATAAACGCAAACTGCTATCTTGCCTCGGCTCCGCCCCGGAGTGCGCGGCCGTGCGCGCGATTAGCTGCAAGCAGCCTGAGAACAGGACCCCTATGTACGTATACGACGAGTACGATCAGCGGATCATCGAGGACCGCGTCAAGCAGTTCCGAGACCAGACCCGACGCTACCTGGCCGGTGAGCTGAGCGAAGAAGAGTTCCGCCCCCTGCGCCTGCAAAATGGCCTCTATATTCAACGTTTTGCCCCGATGTTGCGGGTAGCCGTGCCCTACGGCCAGCTGACGTCGCGCCAGACCCGGATGCTGGCCAAAATCGCTCGCGACTACGACAAAGGCTACGCGCACATCAGTACCCGGCAGAACGTGCAGTACAACTGGCCAGCCCTGGAGGACATCCCCGAGATCCTCGCCGAGCTGGCCACGGTGCAGATGCACGCGATCCAGACCAGCGGCAACTGCCTGCGCAACGTCACCACCGACCAGTTCGCCGGCGTTGCCGCGGACGAAGTGATCGACCCGCGCCCATGGTGTGAAATCGTGCGTCAGTGGACCACCTTCCACCCCGAGTTCGCGTACCTGCCGCGCAAGTTCAAGATCGCCATCAATGGCTCGGCCAGCGACCGTGCGGCCATCGAAGTGCACGACATCGGCCTGGAGCCGGTGCACAACGCGGCCGGCGAACTGGGCTTTCGCGTGCTGGTCGGCGGCGGCCTGGGCCGTACCCCGGTGGTGGGCGCCTTCATCAACGAATTTCTGCCCTGGCAGGACCTGCTCAGCTACCTGGACGCGATCCTGCGCGTGTACAACCGTTACGGTCGCCGTGACAACAAGTACAAGGCGCGCATCAAGATCCTGGTCAAGGCCCTCACGCCGGAGGTGTTCGCCCAGAAGGTCGACGCCGAAATGGAGCACCTGCGCGGCGGCAGCACCACCCTGACCGATGCCGAAGTGCATCGCGTGGCCAAGCACTTCGTCGACCCCGACTACCTGGCGCTGGACAACCTCGACAGCCAGCTGGCCGAGCTCGACCAGCAGCACCCGGGCTTCGCCCGCTGGCGCACGCGCAATACCCTGGCGCACAAGAAGCCGGGCTATGTGGCCGTTACCCTGTCGCTCAAGCCGACCGGCGTGGCGCCGGGCGACCTGACCGACAAGCAGCTGGACGCGGTGGCCGACCTTGCCGAACGCTACAGCTTCGGTCAGTTGCGCACCTCCCACGAGCAGAACATCATCCTGGCCGACGTCGAGCAGCGCCAGCTGCACGCGCTGTGGCTGGAGCTGCGTGAAAACGGCTTCGCCACGCCGAACATCGGCCTGCTGACCGACATCATCTGCTGCCCGGGTGGCGACTTCTGCTCGCTGGCCAACGCCAAGTCGATCCCGATCGCCGAATCCATCCAGCGCCGCTTCGACGACCTGGACTACCTGTTCGACATCGGCGAACTGGACCTGAACATCTCCGGCTGCATGAACGCCTGCGGCCACCACCACGTCGGCCATATCGGCATTCTCGGGGTGGACAAGAAGGGCGAGGAGTTCTACCAGGTGTCCCTGGGTGGCAGCGCCAGCCGCGACGCCAGCCTGGGCAAGATCCTCGGCCCTCGTTCGCCCAGGACGACATGCCGGACGTGATCGAGAAGCTGATCGATGTGTACGTCGAGAACGTACTGAAGACGAGCGCTTCATCGACACCTACCAACGTATTGGCATCGACCCTTTCAAGGAGCGCGTCTATGCAGCGAATCATTAAGGGCAACCAGATCGTCGACGAAACCTGGCACCTGCTGCCCAAGGACGTCACCCTGGACGAACTGACCAACTGCGACGACTACATCGTGCCGCTGCACCTGTGGCGCGAGCACGCCCATGCCCTCAAGGCCCGCGACGGCGGCCTGGGCGTGTGGCTGGATGCCGACGAGGAAGCCGAGGAAATCGGCGATGACGTGGCAAGCTTCCAGGTCATCGCGCTGAACTTCCCGGCCTTCACCGACGGGCGCAACTACTCCAATGCGCGCCTGCTGCGTGACCGCTACAAGTTCACCGGCGAGCTGCGTGCCATCGGCGACGTGCTGCGCGACCAGCTGTTCTACATGAAGCGTTGCGGTTTCGACGCCTTCGCCCTGCGGGCCGACAAGGACCCGGTCGAAGCGCTGCAGAGCCTGCAGGACTTCTCGGTGACCTACCAGGCCGCCACCGACGAGCCGCAGCCGCTGTTCCGTCGACGCTGAACACCGCCTGTCTAGTCCTGAAATAGGTTTACACCTGTTCAGGTAGGCCGATAGGCCTCAAAACGCCCGATGCACCGCATCGGGCGTTTTGTTTTCAGGGCCATATGGGGCCGTTCTGTGTTGTAGATCTGCACTGCCTCATCAACCATCTGCCTCGCTTGCTCCAGATCTTCAGGGCTGCTCAACAGCAGCTCCATCTTGAGGATTCCGTTGATTCGCTCAGCCAGTGCGTTCTGGTAGCAGTCATACCCATCAGTCATGGAGCACTGAACGCCGTGCCGTTGGTGCAGTGACTGGTATAGCGCCGAGCAATATTGGATGCCTCGATCCGAATGGTGGACTAATGGCTGGTGACGACGTCGCTTTCGTAAGGCCTGCTTGAAGGCTTGCGCTACTGACTCGGCATGCAGGCTTTCATGGACGTGGTGACCAACAATTTTCCTGGAGTACGCGTCCGTTACCAGGCTCAGGTACAGCGGGCCGTTGCGTGCGGGCAGATAAGTAATGTCGGCAACCCAGACGTGCTCCGGCCTTGTCGGAACGACTTGGCTTGGACCGGGCTTGATTAAGTTGGGATGGCGGTAGAAGCGATGAAAGCTCTGTGTTGTCTTGTGGTATGCCGCTTGGCAGTACCAGCAAACGGCGCTCTCCCAAGACCTGAAACAGTCTATCTCGGCCGACCTGGAATCGTTTGTCAGGTTGGCAATGCAGCAAATAGTGCAGCTTACGGGTACCCAGACGGGGCTGGCGCAGCCGGACTTGCTGAACAAACTGAACCACCCGATCTGCCTGGCGCTCTTTGCCATCAGCAGCTCGGTTGCGCTTGTAGTAAGCCTGTCGACTGATGCCTAGAAACTGACAAGCCCTGGCAATGCTCAGTCCTGCGACTTGACCTTGCGAGAGGACTTGCCGGATCGCTTTTTACGACCGAGACACCGTATTCATTTTTCAGAACATCAACGACCGTTTCAAAGAACTGAGCCTTCTGGCTCATCAGCTCAAGCTGCTGCTCAAGCTCTTTGATCCGCTGCTCTGGAGTGAGCGTTTTGGGGTCAGACATCGCGCAGCTCCTCTCGTCGCGGATCGAGG